>JARGYF010000201.1:0-105379 GCA_029203975.1 Mycena vitilis | reverse complement strand
TCGTTCTCTACGACAGATGTTAGGTGTGACTTTCCTTTTCTTCAAGTGCTAGTTCGTCTGAGTCTTTCCAGAACGATACGATCCGCTGCGCCTTCTAGGTAAATTTTGCGCAGCTGTCTGTCTAGTGCTTGGATGCGCCAAGGTGTTCCCCTGCAGGCCTTTCGACACCATCGCAATTGCCCACTATTCCTGGGTCAAAAGGCGGACCAGCCTTGTCGCTCACTCGGGCACGAAAATCAGCATCTCACTTATCGTTAGATCAACTCGACAAGGCGAATAGCAGAGCACTCACCACTGGAAATATGGGTTCCGACACCACTGTCTTCGCCACTCCCAGACAAAGAAATGATGGTGGACGGGGTAGGGGTAGACTGGACCTACGTTGATCGTTGACCATTGAGCTCACATGTCCCTCAAGTTTGGCTTTCGCGGCACTCGCCGCCATCGGAGTTTGTCACGAAATCACCAACCTCAAGCTGAAGTTCAACTTGGTTGACGTCTTCAACCAAGTCCTCGACCTCGTTCTTGAACCACGAACCACGCCAAAACCACGGACCAAGAACCACAACCACGTTCTTCCCAACCTCTCTCCGACACCACATAAACACTTTGCAATAAATAAGGTCATAGCCGCCTGTCAACTGGCGGTGCCCGGTTTCTTGTTGGTTTTGCGGGCGCGGGGGGGCTCAAGGAACGGGGCGAGGCTGAAGTGTGGAAATTTGTTGCAAAGTGGTGATACGTAGCATTCTCGAACTGATCATTCGGCAAGTGAAAATGGTCCAGTTGTGTCCCACTTATCCAATCCAGTCTGGTTAATTTACTATTCCTTCATCAAGTTCTACCCCTTTGTGGGTTTGAAGCCGAGTGTTGCCCACGTTGGGGACATTATCCCTGCGATCATGTATCTATTCTCGAAGGTGCCGCATATACTACAACAGCCACGGTCAGCCATCCTAATCTGGACACGCTTGGACTTCGCAGGCCCCCCACACTCCAGATCCCCGATCATTTCCAGTAACTCTGTGGACAGGTCGCGATGACGCCTTGGGGTCCACCGCAGATACACCGCAAAGCTCTCGTCCTGGGCTGGCGCGCGAGGCGCAACGAAGGCAAGAAGCACAATGTCTGCAAATCGAAGAGTGGACGTCAAAGCCAGTGCTTTCAGTCCAGGAACTACTGTTGCAACGGATTGTTTCGAGGACAGACTTTGGAAAAACCTGTCTGTTAAGGGAGCAGGCTCGCAGCCCCAAAATTCTCGAACAATCAACTTTTCGAGCCGTGGCAGCACCGAAAGGCAGCGCAGCAGCCCTTCGTCTGAGACTGCGGCATCCACTTGGAGGCTAGTGAGATGGGTTTGAAACGATGAACGTTTTGCCAGGCCCAAGAAGTCACTTGAAGCCCAGACGGGTGGCACCCGGCCGCCGCCCGTTGGCGCCGCTGGCTCACGCCTGGGCATCACGGCGAGGAATTCTAGGCAAGGCAGCGTGAGGGATTGGAAGGCATGGCCGAGCCCTCGAGAGCGTGGAGCAGGCACGTTGCTGACATCCAATTGGAGCCATAGTGCTCGGATGTCCGAGGACAGTGGGGGCCATGGTGATTCCACTGAAACTTTGCGGAGATTGAGATCCAACGTGCACTCCGTCATGGCTGGGCTGTGTCTCAAAAGCAAGAAACAAGCAATCGGGTCGGTCCCGGGTTGACCAACGCAGATGAGCTTGCGAATTTGGGCCCAGGGAAGCACAGGAATGTGTTCCACGCCCCCCGTTATCGCAAACTCCTCTAACCGTGGCGCAATTTGGAAGATATCGACCGTATTCCACTCTGCGCAGACGTGGAGGACTTTGAGGCAATCAAGATTTCCCTTCGCAGAGATCATGTATTGGCTGCAGGTGAAATCGGACGAGATGTAGAGAGTCTTCCACCGTCTAGCGTGCAGGCTGATGAGCGAAAGAACAGCCTCCTGGCACGGATCACCGTCCAGAGCAACGACCTCAATCGTCAACGGATGATTTTTGGCTCGTGTCAGCGACGACTCGAGCAAAGAAAGCAAGGTGTAGGGGTCGGCGGATGGGTCTCTCCACAGAGTGGTGTCACAGAAGATTCTGGACCACAGTTTCGGAGTCCCCATCACAGTTGTGTGCCAATGCAACGATACCTGCCGAAAGTTAGAGCCAAACGATCCGTCGCGGAGGTTGCCCACCTGTGACAGTCGGAGCAGAACACCTTTGGAGACTCGTTCTAACTCGTCCTTCAACGTCAAGGACTCGAAGGCGTATTTTTCTTGAGAAACCGAACAAATTTCAAAGATGTCCGATAGCAATTCTAGAGGGAGCCGTCGAATGGGTGCGCATAGGCTGCGACATCCATGCACATAGGCGGCTAAGGCATTGAGGTCAGCCATCAGGGTTCGCAAAGTTGTTTTTCAACCCTGCCTATCTTGGTATCAGATATCCGAAGCTCTCTATGCGCCGCCGCGGCAAGTGTCTTCGCGTATTCAGGCACGAAATTGGAGCGCAGCATATTCTGTAGTCGGCAGATCTGGCCACACGATGGAACAGAAGGAGAGCAACCGTGGCGACAGCGGGGACATTCTGGGCCGCACATCTCCAGCAAGGGGGGGGGCGAAAGTCTAGGGGATTCAGAGCACAGGGGAGCGTGCTGTTAAATAGGGTGATGCCAAAGAAACGCTGTCCCCTGGGGAGATACGGATCATTAAAACGAGTTGAATTTTGGCCTTGTTCTTTGGTAGTACGGTCGAATTTTCTTTCGACTCTCGGGAAACAGAGGCGAGTGCTGGTGATATCACAGCCAAACTTCTGCGGTGTACATCCATTCGTCGTTACGTGCAATTGGCTCAGTTCTGCTTCGTGCTGCTCTAGCAATGGCGCTTCTCGGAGTGCGGACGGCATGTTGATTGAGAGATCCTTTTGGGGCCCTTCTATCCTATCGCGAGTGGGGTGCGGATCCTCCACCGATAGTCCGTTTGGCGTGTCGTAAGTGCCACTCCCGGACGGGGACTTGTCTCTGACGCTTCGGCTGCATATTCCTAAGTACCTGGTGAGTAAGCTAAATAAGTAGCGGCGAAGTGTAGGTGCGTTGAATGCGATTGGCGCGGCGTGGCTGGCTGACGGAGGGACGTGTCTCTTGCCACGTCCGGCAGTTTCCGAACTGGCTCGTTGACACTTCAGGCAAGTTACTTACTCAACAGTATATTTCCCCTGCGTCCCGGCTAACGCGGGGAAGCCGTCCCATCGATCATCTGCGTCTGGTGCTGTGGCGGCGATCTGCCCCGAAATTCGCGGAATGTTGCCGCCATGTATTTCTTCAATTTGAAATTCCCAATCATGGCGTGCCTCCGTCTAAAGACATGATCTCCGCCGTCTTCAAGTGCGGGGACCCGTGTGTGCCTCGGAAGTCTCTTTCGTTGGTTCGTCCCAGTAATCTGAAAGGGACGAGTTCCATGTACTTATCGCACAACACCGAGAATGCGATGCACGCAGTGCAACTCTGATTTCGAGACTCGATATGACGCCATATCGTTGGTCCGCCCCCAAACTTGAACCGAATGAATTTCCTTGCGGGTGTGCCTCGGAGAACCCAACGCACCTCTGATCTCCAGGCTTGATATGACGGCACGTTTCGTTAGCCCGCCCTCATAGATAAATTTGATACCCATGTCCTTGGCGTGTGTGTCTAAGAGAACACCGAAAATGCGATGCACCAAGCGCTCCTCTAATTTCGAGACTTGATATGACGGCACATTCCGTTGGTCCGCCCTCACTAATTGGCAACGAACGAATTACTTAGCGCATGTGTCTCGGAGAACGCCGAGAATGCGATGCACTAATGCACCTTTGATTTCGAAACTTGATATGCCGGCACATTTAGCGGCACATTTCGTTGGTTCCCCGCATCGCAATTCAAATTGCCGCTCATCAACGAGACCGGTGATATCGCATCTGAGCTCAGCGGCGTTGCACAATGGGAAAGTCCATTCAGCGTTCGGCTCATTAATGCAAAAGAAAAGTCAACAAGAATCGATGTCCGATCAGACACTAATTATGCGGGACAGAACAGACATCCGTCTTTCACGCTGCGTGAGTCATACGCACTACATAAGTCCTGTATTTTATTCAACTCTCGTACCACCAACCGCCAGCGCTAGGCTCTTTTTCTACACCTATCCACTCCTTACCAAGGGCTGCACAGTGCCTGCTAAATTGGGCAGCCTGCGAGATCGGAGCGGAGCAACAGCGGGGACCGCTCTCCGTCTTTACATGGCGGAAATAATCGATAGGTCACAAGGTCTCTAGGTCATGTTCCACATCGCTGAATTGACTGATCAGGTTATTGACCACCTACACGCCGATCATCTTTCTCTCCGCAATTGCGCCTCAGTTGCCCGCTCTTGGGTGCCCGCGGCACAGTACCACATCTTTTCCACCGTCGATATCATGCACAACGACGCATGTCGCGTTCTGTGCGACGTTATAGCAACGTTATAGCCCAATCTCCACACATCGGGCGATACATCCACAATGTTCGCGTATACTTCGGGGGATCCACACGCTCCGACTGACTCGACTTTCGAGTCCCAGAGCCACGCAGACTGACCATCGTGAATTGCCCACATACCGCGAAGCTGATGCTGATCGAGCATCTCCTCCGCGGTCCATCGCTCACCGACATCAGAATCTTTTGGCTCGCCTTTTATCAGCCATGCCCAGCTAAATTTCATAGCTAGCAGCCGGCAGAAAACACTGGAGAATCTGCTTTCATACTCCACGTCTGCGTCGGAGGACACGAACGGGAGCCCAGCCGCACTGGTCACACCGCTCGGGGTTGTTGCGCTCAATGTTGTCCGCAGTGCTGCCAGCACCACCAGAACACTTATGCATGCCGGCGGGCCGATTGACCTCCGTAGTAGTATCCAGGTGCTCACATTCAATACGAACGATGTCGCTTGTCTACCTCCGTTGCTGCAAATCTGTGGGCCCGAACTCCTTGTGCTTCAGTTGTCTGTCTGTTCCCGTGTCTCATGGTCTCATAGGTGTTCCCGTGGCTTCTTACTGACCGGCACCTAAAGCAACGCTGGCTTCAGATGTGCACATCGGGCACAGCATTATACCGCACCTCCAGGAACTTCGCGTGTTTAATATAACCGCTGACACGATCCATGCCGTGTGCGGGCTGCTTGATCAGCTTACCCCCTCATCCGAGTTGGGCACGCTCCGTCTCTCGCCTGTTGAAACTTGACCCCCACAAGACGGTGTGCGCAGGACGTGGAGCGCACTGGGACACAGGCTGGATATGCTCGGTAGCGTACGGGTGTTGGAGGTAGTGGGGATTCCCCCCGATTCCCGCAAGGCGTTGGTGGACTCATTTGCTGCTCTTACGACTCGACGAGACGCGGAATTACTGTTTGTCTCCGGTCTACGCCTGCTGCACCCGTGCTGGGTCAAAGTGGGTGGAGCAAGGTGCACAGAGAAGGGATGATCACAAGAATCCGACGAATATCGAGACGGAAATTGTGTATATCCACCAACATTGCATTTGCAGTGCCGTTGGCCGATGTAAAGTATGTATCCCTCACTGCATCAGGCTCGATTCTGCTCGCGATCATGAGCAAACATGCGTCCCTTGGGCGGTCTGCACACTAGTATAGAGCAAACGTGATCGGGAATCGTATCAACAAATTCTTGCATGGCGGGCAATCACTCGTACTCCTCTTCCCAGGCCCAGGTTTCAAATGGTGGTGCATGAGCGTGGAGTGCCACCCTTGACCTCAGCCATACCAAGGTACCTGTATAGTACGAACCTTCCGGTAGTGCGTTCCTGAACATAACTTCGCGCAAGTTGTCTGACGCTCCGTGCCTATACTGCACTAGTCTTCGTAGCTCTTGAGGGTGGGCGTTCGACACCACCAGGCTGCGCAAATCTGGGCAGACCACCGCATGAGTTTGAGGTAAGGGAGTGCACAACGCATCCACGACATTGCTGTCCGACCTAAACCTTGCGGTGTATAGCTGCCGCAGCCGGGGAGCCGACACAAATAGCGAATAAAGATCAGCGAACTCCGCTGTCTGCAGCCGAAGCGCCAGTCGGTGAATGCCATTGGTCTTCCCATGACGAATAATGGCCGGGAAAATTGTCGCGAGGCTTGCCGCGGACCGAGCACCGACGGTGAGGGAACAAAGCATCGGCAAGTGAAACGCTGCAACTAGTTTCGTCAATGTTGACTCCTCGACACCAAAGAACAAGTCCAAGTGTGTGACGAGGGTGAGGGTGAGACGCTGGGGATTTATGGGGACATCAACACAGCCAATGTTCCGAAGGCAGACACGCTGTATGCTCGGCGACGATTCACATATGGCCTCCCAATGCTTCCACTCGGGACCTGCACTGCTATCGAGGTCACGCAATACGAGCGTATGTAGGCGTGAAAGCATGGCAGACAAGCCCCAAGATACTGCTGCGTGGCGCAGGCGCAAAGTACGCAACTGATGCATGCTGTCCATGGAGGTATGATTCAACCACAGTATCGGAAGGTCCGGGTCTACATCCAACTGGAGGCTGGTAACTTGGCCAAACAGAGCCTCGCGGAGAGCGAGGTAAATCTCTTGACCAGAAGTTCGAGTGGCACACATGATCACAAGTGAATGTGCACGCGAGAGGTGGGGGAGCACGGCCTGAATCACTCGGGAGTCGGGTGATTGCGGGATCGGCCAGGAGGATGCTGCGATACGCAAACGCAGCGGGCAAGAGCGGGATAAGGCGAGCAGGTACCCAACAAAGTCTGGATTGTCATTCGAGCTGATATCAAAATCGCACCAAAAGAGAGCAGCGGACCGCGCGACGACACGCCAATAATGACAGACACGGCAGAGAAGTAGCAGTTCTCTGAAATAGCGCCCTGTTCCGTGTCGCGGAATCTCTTCGAGCGCATACTCGAAGACGAGTGACAATGCCTCCGGGGGAAGTTTATGACAGTGGGCCGTTTTCTGAGACCTCGTTAGACTTTCAAACGAGATCGCCTTGAAGCTTACGAGAGGACGGTGGGCATGATGGTGGACAAAATGGAAGGGAAATGTAGTAGAGGAGGCCATCCTCAATTGAACCGGCTTTTGAGGACCACCTAAGCTATCAGTGCGGATCAGGAATTGATCAGGAAAGACAGGTCTCCTCTGGGAATACTGTGGTATTTTGACCAAACGCTCACGGGGTGTCATCCGTCATCCAAGGCGATCATTTTCTTTAGTGCGATTCCTATAAATGGACACGAGGTAGAGGAAGTCGGCCCGGTAGCAGGAAAGAAGGAAGAAAAATCGTACAGTGTCTATGCAAAGATGAGTAGACAAGATGGCGAAAAATACTAGTGAGAGCCCGTGCCAGGAAGAATCAGGCTGATTTATGGTTCGACCGATGATTTCCTCAATCGGGCGGGGCTGGGAGTAAGTGCTTTAAATACCGCCTTCTGATCATGAAGGCGCAGTAGAGTCATTCGAAGCCTCTATTGACATTGAGCATCAAACATCGGCCCAGCAAGGGAGAGGTTGAAACTGATCAAACCATTCATGTTGGGTCGTGTCTTGGGCAGGGTTTGAGTAAATCGGCGTTGTTCCCTCGCCAACAATCAACATACCGGACTTAGTATGGCAGCTAATACGGGCTCAAATTGGCCGCGAATTGTCAGAGGATGACCCCAAACGTGAAGATGAAGTGCGGCTCGAGTGGAGGATCTATAGCCGCACGCGCTCTGACTTTACATACGACTGAACCCCTCAAATTAATCCAGATGTTTTCCGAGACAGTAAATTCCGTGATGATTAAGTATAAGGTCAGATTCGAGTACATATCGGCCTGAACAAATATTCCCCGCGTTGACTGTTGCTCAAACACGGTGGGTTTTGAGATGATAACCGGACCACGATAGTTGGATTGCATTTTTCTGCTGCGATGTTCGAGTCGTGCCTCCTTCACCATGTCGTGCCATGCCCGAGGAACACAACAGTTACTAACAGCTGCGGCCGTTCATCGACTGCTTTTGGGTGAAACCAGATACTTGGTTGGGAGGATATTGCGTTGCAATTTCCGCAGTTAGGTAGCACCCTTTGAACTCCCTGCTGCGACATAATTTCAGACATGTACGGGAGGATTGACCCATCCAGCCTGTATACACAAATCGCAGGCGCAAGGTTACTGTTGAGTGCGATTTGTGCAATGAACTCGATTCGGCGCCTCAGGGGGCTGCACGATGCAACGTGCGCATTATGTGGTCAAGGCGCAGCACGCCTCGAAGCGTATGACAATTTTGAAGAATCTCGGGAGATATTCCGCCTTCACACTGTTTGAAACCGATGTACCTCGGTTGAGATTGACAGAAAGATAGGATTGGTCAGACTTGTGTAGGGACCCCGAGATCGACGCAGTGATGTATGGCGGTCATCGTGCACTTTTATTATTTGCCGAAAAAACGAGTGTTTGTTCATGAAAATCTGCTTCATTCCCAAAAATGTCTCAAGTCGTGTTTTTCAAACTTCCACACTGGTTGAACATTTCAAATAATTCGCTGAAAAAATTGGTGAATTTTGGTTTGCATAACACAGAAGTTTTTCGCCAAAAAAGTCGGTGAAAAACTTGAAACTTCTTTGTGACTTGTTTGAACTTCATGCAGAATTCAACACTTTTTCAAAAGTAAATCGCCACGTTTGGAAAGTTCACCACAAAGTTTCAAGTTTTTGGCTTGCTTTTTGCTGAAAAAGTGCTGTGTTATTCAAAACAAAATTCATCAATTCTTTCGGCCAATTATTCGAAATGTTCAACTAGTGCCAGTCAGAACAACTTTCCAGAAAATCTGACTGAACTTTTTTCCAAAAATGTTCAAGTTCAAAAACTTGAAAAAATCTCCGGTTTCCTTCAACAGACAATGTGTGTCGGACATAGATCCTGATGGACGGCTGTGCTAACCCTTATGACGTTCGGAATGTTGCATAAATCAAACACAGATAACTTTCGTCGTTTCTGGAAAGTTTTTTTTGCTCAAATACCAGATTGGTACTGTACTGTGTATAGGTGTAGTGCGAGAGCCCTATGGGTGTATCCTGCAAGGAACAGGCTTCAAGTATGGTGAAAAGCGACCCAACGAACCGCATCAGGTCATTTGATGGGGTTCGGGAATGGGGCACAAAAATTGAAAGCAAAGTTTCGCGGAACCAACTTAAGTAAGTAATTTTCTGCTGAGTAGCACTACAGTGCCTTCAACCACTGGCTCAAGTTGTGCCATGATGTTCTTCACAAGATATTATTGGACTTCCGGAACTTTCCGTTGTTGGACGGCCGGCACCGCTGCCGAACTTCCGATCAAACAGGCGTCCATACTTACTCGCCTTCCAACAAAGCCAGCATTTCTCTTGCTCTTCTAACCCTGCCCCCCATGCTGCCCCCTTAATTTTCTTCTTGCCGTGCACACACCGGAAAATCCCGGGTGCCATCAAATCCATTCAAACCACTGATTTGCGGGCTATGTGTCGTCTTACAGACTCAAGAAGGCATACAGACCTCCCATAGTATGTATGTATGGGTACAGTAAAGCTGTAATCTGGGACCTGACGAAAAACACTTTCTGGAACTGGCAAAACTTATCTTAGTTTTATTTATGCAACGTTCTGAACGTCATAAACCCTGGTGCCAAATGCGGTTTGTTTTCGCACGCTGTGACAGCTGTACGGCGTGAGTTCGATGGCGGGAGCTGGGATGATTGATGGGAATGAATGGCGCGGGTCGGGAACGTCGTCGCCGCCCATCTTCGATGCCAGCGTCAAAGCTTTGATGGGCCTTGTCCTCATAATACTTAGCTGGAGTAAGTGGGCTACAAGCAAGCAGCTTTTTACCAGTACAACCGGATTTGGACGAACCTCCGCTAGCTAGCGGGGGAGGTCCTATATACCTCCCTCGCTGACTAGCGGCTTAGTGGGCTACACGGGGTCGACAGCTGCCACAGCGTGCCCAAGCAAACCAAATTTGGCACTAGGGTTAGCACAGCCGCCCATCAGGATCTATGTCCGACAGACATTGTCTGTTGAACGAAGACGGAGATTTTTTGAAGTTTTTGAACTTGAACATTTTTGGAAAAAAGTTCAGCCAGATTTTTTGGAAAGTTGCTCTAACTGGAAGTTTGAAAAGCGCGACTTGAGACTTGTGAACTTGAACATTGAACATTTTGGGGAATCAAGCAGATTTTTGTGAACTAACACTCGTTTTTTCGGCAAATAATAAAAGTGCACAACGACCGCCATAGTGATGAGCCCCACCTTGCCATGGGCAAACTGACGGCGTCCTTCACCACTCACCTGGCGCTGATTCACGCAGCGGGAAGCAAAGACCATAGTAACCGGCATCGGGCGTATGTCCTGGGAAAGCGCCAATTTCATTCAGTGCCGATTAGACGCAGATTACATGCATTTACTCACCAAAAACTCAAGGCTTCTCTCTCGCCGCACGCCCGCACAAGCCAGTTTGGTCGACAAACTGGCTTGTGGCACGTGACACAAGCCCGCGTTGTTAAAGTCCCCGCCCGAGAAAAAAGTGCTCTTGATGTGAGTTACATTGTACCATTACCACTGCCGCTGAGCTCCGGGAACATTCCCATTATGTACCGAAGGATTATTTACCCTCGATCACCTGAAACTTCGAGTGTACGCGCACCCACGCGCTCGGAAACAAGCATGATCCACACCACCGATATTTGGTTAACTTCTGTGGGGAACAAGGCACCATGCTCGGTTTCTAAACAGCCCGAATCAATGGTGGGTGTACGTACCCAAGATTCTGACCTTGTTCAAAGAAGGAAAACCAAGTTCTGTCGTGGTTGACTTTTGTACGTCAGCGACGTTGACCTGCCTGTGTCGACAATTGAGCCCCAAGGCAACTGCGGAGAATAAGCTACAGCTGTATTAACATTCCGGCTGATATGTCAAGTCATTTTCATCGCCAGTGTGGAAAACTATGGATTTTATCCGAGTACTGCACAGATACAACTAGGTCCGAGGACTATTGAGCCCAAACAGGGTGAAGGGTTTCTGAGGCCGCCAGTCCTGTGGCATGTACATGAACAAAACCTCACGGAATGTACTGGCCGCAGGCTTGCACTGAATTGACCTAGTTGCTGGGTGTCGTTGTTGCGGGAAACGGCATTGTGACCGTGAGGGATGAAACTCGGTGGAAAAAGCCCACGCCCGGGAAGATTGTAGTTGAGGGAATCCAATAGGCTACATAGAATTGGAATCGGAGCCCTGTGGCGTGAGGAATCCCTATCCACCTAGTCACGTATACCGCCAGATCAGGATACACCAAGGCAATACACTGATTTTAAGGCAGTGACGAGTGCGTAGTCTGGAGCCACGCCGGATCTGTTTCGAGTCTAAGGAGTAGCCAGTAGCCTGCGTGACAAATGGTCTGGTGTTCCGTAATTTCTACCCAATGTGTCGCGGCTTCCGAGTGTAAATTGTCCCGGGACAAATGTCACGCTTAGTTGGTCCCTCCTCGAAGTCCGAGATATGATTTGACTCCAGGGAACTGGCCAGTAGTTCTCCAGCAATTCCCTATAGGCCAAAGGTCGGGTTTTGTGATGTGTGTTGGTTTCGGAGTATCCTCCATGAGCTCTCGGCCCATGTTCAACTTCGGGCAAACCTCGGTGTTCAGCCTCGGGCTTCTCGGGGATGTTCACCGCCATAGTGGAACTTGATGGAAAGTTGCAGAGCCTTGTAGAATATTCCTTACATACAGTATATATACCAGGCTCAATCCATTTGGATATATTCCTCTTTTGACCACAACTACTTGCTGCACATCGCATTGACCCATAAGACATCTGTCGCCCTGAATTGTGCGTGAACCTCAGTGAATGCCACGCGCTCAGTAGGCTTATTGCACGACTAACTGCATGGTAACGTATTGACTTACTCTGTTCGTTAGGTTCGCCACACGTGAAAAAGTATTAATTTGCATCCTTTCTACCTTCCTGTCGCTCTGCGAGCGACCCCCCCTCCATTCCGTTTCGATATATCCCACTCGCGTCGGGCCATTGATCGCCCGCCGAACCCGAATTCTTTACAGGTTTGCGGATTGAAGATTGTGATTGTATTTTTGGACTTAGAACTGTGCATTGAGCTTAGACGAAGCTAACAACACGGATTTAGAGCTTACAGAGTGTCCGTTCAAGAGTTATGGCGGCGCGTCAGTGGCGCCTCGAATCCGAACTTGACTTGGGTGACGGATGAGATCAGGGGATTGGATAGAGCCGTGGTTTGACACTAGACAAATCTAACAACGTTGATTCACGACTGTTCGTTTAAGCGCTGTACGCTGCGCGGCATTCTGCCGCGGCAAAACACAGCCACCGCCCCGCCAATGCGGCGGTCAATGTAACCCTTTGTTGACTCGATTTGCATGCCCGGCACTACGGTAGACTTCACCAAAACTCAATTTAGCATTGTTGCTCAAGATTTACAGGCTCTCGCGGCTAAAAACAAACTTCCTCTATCCCGTTGGTTCAACCGCGTTCGAACCGACGGAGTGAACATTACAAGGACAGGTCAAGGCAGTCTACGTAGCACACCTAGTTGAGATTAAATATGTCTTGGAGAAATGCTCTGCACCCAGGGCATTGTTGCAACGGTTCTTCTCAAAATACCCTATTCGGCAGTCAATTTGGGGATGTTGAAGTGTCAAAAATTGAGATTGTTTTTTCTTGGGTGAGAATCACAGATTGAAACAACAGGTACTCAGTGTACACGGAGCCTTTGCGGCAAAACACAGCCACGGTGCGGAATCTTCAGCCAGCCCACCTAATAATCATTATTTATTCAACTTGAGGTGTAGGGCCGTGGCATTACCCTGCAGTAACTCGCACTTATGTACCTTTTCATGACTGTCACCTCATATCCAGAATCCACCTTTTCATTGTTGCGGAAACCGGGATTCAATCCCAGCTCGCACAGGATTCAGTTAAAAGGTGCTACTGCAAGTCCTTGTAGGTTGGCAACCGAGCTTCCGACCGTGACATTCCCACCAGGTGGCAACGCAACCGGCCAGATTTTCTGCGTGACGGTTGAACATTGGGCAACCAAACAACTTCAACCATTGACTGAAAGGTCATTTTCTCAGTCCAATTGAAGCCTCTGTTTTTTGTTTTTTCCCAATTTTTGGCCTGTTTTGGAGCCATTTTTAGTGGGAAAAATATTTATCTTGGCATATCACGGTGGCGAAGGCCTTGTAAGTCAGCAGCCCTTCGGCTGATAGCCTTCAGATCAAATTCCCGCGGCTCATAGAGCCAGTCGGATGGCCTGAAAAATATTCAATGCACCTTCTACAGGACGAGTAATTGTTCTTGCCCCAGCTATCACGACTTTGCGGTTCACACTTCGGGATATCGCGAGACTTGACTCACTTGATTCAGTTGTAGTTTGCGTTTTACATACACTCTATCTTCAAATTTGAACCAAAACCAGCCGTCGGGGTCTTGAATTGCGAGACCGTTGCTCCTGGGTTGAAAAAAAAAATGGTTAGACGACATGGCGTGACACATGACGGCTGAAAGCCTTCGGAGAGCTCCAAGATCCAGCAGCAACTCTGAAGGCCTTATTGCAGGCAAACACTGGATCATTGGATGGCCACAGTCTGGCAAGGTACATCGAATCACAGTAAAGCTGATGTCTCAGAAACAGTCTGCACAAACTGCAATAAAAAGGAAATCAGCACAGAACATTTGTTGGGGACCACAGCGGGGAGAATAAAGTCGGTGTGAACCAGGGCATTGATGGATCAAGGGCTCGTCACAGCCACCAAAAAGCGTACAAACCAAAAAGCTTAAAGAGACTTCAACACATCCACAAAAATGGGTTTTACGCTTAGACGGGACTGACTTTCGCGGTCGTCGCCAAAACCTCATATGAAAAAGTTTTTGAAACGGACGATTACTTATTACATTCATAACGCCCTCCGGGCACCCGTGGTACCTCCAGACCGACCAATACCTCGTTGGTAGTTCTTAGTATCTATGTGCATACAGAATGAACTATTCACATTGTCCGGCGTAGAGGGGGCATAAGGGACGTACTACTCCCATCCGAAAGGATGCCAGCGCCTGCAGCGTAAGCCTTCTAGGGGTCGTGATCTGGTGCTATCAGAGATAGTGGCAGACGGTAGATTAGTAGGAAATGCCTAACCGAGACCGGTACCAAGGAATAGGGAACGTGAGCTGGGTTTAGACCGTTGTAAGACAGGTTAGTTTTACCCTACTGATGGAGCGTTATCGTAATAGTAATTGAACTTAGTACGAGAGGAACCGTTCATTCGGATATTTGGTATTTGCGGCTGTCCGATCGGGCAATGCCGCGAAGCTATCATCCGCTGGATTATGGCTGAACGCCTCTAAGCCAGAATCCGTGCTAGAAACAATGATGTTGGTCCCGCACATTTGACTTGTGTTGAAATAGAGCTTTGCTCGTGAACCAAATCTGGTGGGCTTGGCCGTCCTTGCGGGGCGGTTTGTCTACGAATTGTAATCATAATATGGGCGGGGGTGAATCCTTTGCAGACGACTTGAATGGGAACGGGGTACTGTAAGCGGTAGAGTAGCCTTGTTGCTACGATCCGCTGAGGTTAAGCCCTTGTTCTAAAGATTTGTTCAACTTTGTTGAACTCTTTGTTTTTTTCCTTACCGCGCATTCAGTTCAGGGCCGGGTTAGCTCAACCTTGACTCCGCTGGGTGCCCGAGATCGAAAACAGTGAGAAAGGGTGGCCACTGGGTTGAGAAATCTAAGAAAAAGCGAAGAAAGGCTTCAAAATGGGTGAATGGGCATTAGATTGGCCTTGAACAACTCACAAAAGCGAAGAAAGGCGTCAAAAATGGGTTAAACGACTCACAAAAGCGAAGAAAGGCTTCAAAATGGGTGAATGGGCATTAGATTGGCCTTAAAACAACTCACAAAAGCGAAGAAAGGCTTCAAACGACTCACAAAAAATGGGCATTTGGCCTTAAACGACTCAACTCACAAAACAAAAGCGAAAGGGGCATTAGATGGAGTCACTCACAAGTGTGAAAAAATCATTAGATTCGCTGAAAATTCATTAGAAAGGCTTCAGAGTGGGCTTCAAGGGAGTCACAAAAGCGAAAGGGGCCTTGAGTTGGATTGAAAGGGCATTAGATTGGCTTGAAGTGCAAAAATCCATTAGGATTGGCCAAGATTCATTAGCTCTGGGCCTTAGGTTTGCAAAAATCCATTAGGATTGGCCAAGATTCATTAGCTCTGGGCCTTAGGTTTGCAAAGATTCATTAGGTTTGCGATAAAACCACTAGATTGGGTGGAAGGCCATTAGATTGGAGAGGTAACAAAAGGCACATCCAAACCTACCTGTTATCCACGGCCATAGGACTTCGAAAGCACCGCATCCCTAGGGCTAGGATGTCGGCCATATGGTCTGCGAAAAGGGCTGCTGAAATGAATCTTATTGACAGGGCCTATGAACACCGGTGCCCCACTTGTGGGACTGCGTTAACGGTTGATGAAATCTCACATATATTTTTTGAATGCAATTCTTACGATCAAGAGCGCACTATTTTGGAACCCTTGCTACAGAAGTTGAATCCGACATTGTCCATGCCCGAGAAAAAAATTACCTTGCTTGGGGGTAAGGTCCGAGCAAACGGGACACCCCAGCCCCTGGGATGCTAAGGACTGGCACGGGGGCAAAGGGGAGACTATACCGGGAATTCAAGTTGCTGGCTATGTCCTTGTAGCTGAATTCTTGGGAAAGGTTATGCCAGGACATCAGCATACACTGCGGGCAATTGCCGTGGCCGTGGTTTCATGGCGTTTGATTGGCGTAGGTCAGACACTTGCCATGGCGTTTGCCAGGCGTTTGCCAGATCCCTTTGTTCTATTGTCAGCCTTGGGTCCCTATTAATGTGCGGGGATTCACGGTTTCAAGGGCGGGCTCTGAAGCTCTTTGGCTGTGAAAGCAGCATTAGATCCGAGGCCAGGGGGCTGAGAGGGGCGAAGAAAGGGGTTCAGGGGTGGGTTGAGAAAGAGAAAGAGAAAGCGAAGGAGAAGAGGGAAAAAAATAGTTCAGTAGTGTCTTACATTCATTTGAAATGAAACTTGTCTAACAAATGAAACACGAAGTGAGACTGAGACTTGTAAGTGAGACCAGACAACAGTAAGTAAGTAAGTAAGACATGTATGTACTTTAGACTTGTAAGTAAGTAAGACATGTCTGAGACTTGTATCGGTCTCAGACCCTTGATACTGAGATCGTAAGGGTTGTTTAGGGCCGGTTTTTGGCTGAGTTGGGGCAGCCACCATTTCTTCAGTCAGTAATTAGTGCCTGTACATTGGGGTGGGATGAGGCTGTGGGCTTGCCTAGGGGTTCTTTTCGAGCCCTTTCCAATGGTTATAGTTTCAAGAGGATTGGACAAGGGGCTGGTGAGTCATTGCCTATTTGGTCGAAGTCAGCCACACTTGAAGCGGCGATTCTGGCAATGTTAGATACACGCCTAGTGCAGTCTTTCGAGGGCTTTCCAACGGTTTTGGTTTCAAGTAGATCAGATAAGGGGTTGGGGAGTTATCCCCTATTTGGTCATTGCTCCTTGAGGTTTCAAGCCCCCGAAGCCATGTGCTGGGTAAGGTCAGGACCACGCCTAGTGCAGCCTTTCGAGCCCTTTTGAACGGTTCCGGTTTCAAGGGAATCGGATAAGCGGTTGCTGAGATATTCCCTATTTGGTCGTTGCCCCTCAAGGTTTCAAATGCTTGAAGCCATGCCTCGGGCCAGGTAAGAGTCATGCCTAGTGCAGCTCTTCGAGCCCTTTTGAACGGTTCCGGTTTCAAGGGAATCGGATAAGCGGTTGCTGAGATATTCCCTATTTGGTCGTTGCCCCTCAAGGTTTCAAATGCTTGAAGCCATGCCTCGGGCCAGGTAAGAGTCACGCCTAGTGCAGCTTTTCGAGCCCTTTTGAACGGTTCCGGTTTCAAGGGAATCGGATAAGCGGTTGCTGAGATATTCCCTATTTGGTCGTTGCCCCTCAAGGTTTCAAATGCTTGAAGCCATGCCTCGGGCCAGGTAAGAGTCACGCCTAGTGCAGCTTTTCGAGCCCTTTTGAACGGTTCCGGTTTCAAGGGAATCGGATAAGCGGTTGCTGAGATATTCCCTATTTGGTCGTTGCCCCTCAAGGTTTCAAATGCTTGAAGCCATGCCTCGGGCCAGGTAAGAGTCACGCCTAGTGCAGCTTTTCGAGCCCTTTTGAACGGTTCCGGTTTCAAGGGAATCGGATAAGCGGTTGCTGAGATATTCCCTATTTGGTCGTTGCCCCTCAAGGTTTCAAATGCTTGAAGCCATGCCTCGGGCCAGGTAAGAGTCACGCCTAGTGCAGCTTTTCGAGCCCTTTTGAACGGTTCCGGTTTCAAGGGAATCAGATAAGGGGTTGGGGAGTTATCCCCTATTTGGTCATTGCTCCTTGAGGTTTCAAGCCCCCGAAGCCATGTGCTGGGTAAGGTCAGGACCACGCCTAGTGCGGATTTCGAAGCCCTTTTGAACGGTTCCGGTCTCAAGAGAATCGGACAAGTGGTTGCTGAGAAATTCCCTATTTGGTCATTACCCCTCAAGGCTTGAAACAGTGTAAGCCATGTCTCGGGTCAGGCAAGAGCCACGCCTAGTGCAGCTTTTCGAGCCCTTTTGAACGGTTCCGGTTTCCAGGGAATCGGATAAGCGGTTGCTGAGATATTCCCTATTTGGTCGTTGCCCCTCAAGGTTTCAAATGCATGAAGCCATGCCTCGGGCCAGGTAAGAGTCACGCCTAGTGCAACCTTTCGAGCCCTTTTGAACGGTTCCGGTTTCAAGGGAATCGGATAAGCGGTTGCTGAGATATTCCCTATTTGGTCGTTGCCCCTCAAGGTTTCAAATGCTTGAAGCCATGCCTCGGGCCAGGTAAGAGTCATGCCTAGTGCAGCTCTTCGAGCCCTTTTGAACGGTTCCGGTTTCAAGGGAATCGGATAAGCGGTTGCTGAGATATTCCCTATTTGGTCGTTGCCCCTCAAGGTTTCAAATGCTTGGAGCCATGCCTCGGGCCAGGTAAGAGTCACGCCTAGTGCAGCTCTTCGAGCCCTTTTGAACGGTTCCGGTTTCAAGGGAATCGGATAAGCGGTTGCTGAGATATTCCCTATTTGGTCGTTGCCCCTCAAGGTTTCAAATGGGCCAGGAGAAAATGCCGCGCCTGCCGCGCACTGCCGCGGCACTGCCGCGGCGTTGACGCGGCGGGCCCAAACATTAATCCCTCTCATGTCAGGTTTATCTATCGGCATTCTATGAGTGTGGAAAGGGTTCCTTATGCTTCAGGGAGTGTACACCGACTTCACTCCCCCAGAAATGTCACAACCCAAGTTCAACTTGAACATCTTTTTGGGTTGGAAGGCATCGGCTCGTGTCATGGATGAGGGAAACAGATTTAGGGGGTGAAGCCACCCTCAGATGCATTGAACAGGGTGCTCTAAAGACTCTTTCAAAACTTTACCAAACGCGGCAGGTGCGCGTCAATGGCGCGGCAGTGGCACATCAATTCTCTGCACTGCCGCGGCACTGCGCGGCAATGGCGCGGCAATGCGCGTCAACGTCGCGGCACCACCTGAACTGAATACTGCTCCTGGAAGCATGCCGAGTCAATTTTCACATTTTCATGCGACAAGACATCGAAAACTGCCCTGGTGGAATGCATTAAACCGGTCAAACAGTGCTTGGGGTCCCGGGTAGTTGTACGGCCACTTTTTCTACCATGTCGCGACTTTCGTAGTTGGGTTTCTGTGAAGACATTCAAACGATGCACCACATTATTTGTCCGGATAGCAAAATTTTTATGAACCGCGCCAGGGGAGGATGGTATTCCGTCCTCAAGCGAATATCCGAGGCCATTCAACCCCGGCTTCGATCAGCGGTAAACTTTCTTCCCACAGGGACACGAGAGAGGCGGACACCCATTCCTCAGCAGCAGGTCGTTGCTGCGGAACGGTGTCGCAGAGACTTAAGATACATGGACTCGAAATTCAGTGGTTCCCACGGTTGAAATACTTATTCTTGCACGGATCTGCAATTGGCCATTGAATTCACCAGCAGATCAGAGAGGAGAATGCCGAGAGGGTAATTGCTGTGGCAATGAAAAGCTGGCTCTCGCTAATGAAGCGAGCAGTCTGCCCGGTCAATCAGCGTGGAACCAGGCGTGAATGAGGAAATCCTTGTTCAACAATTCTTCTACCATGGTCGCGCGGCACGCTGGCGGCAAAATACAACTACGGATGCGCCAAAAGAGAGAGCGGCCTTCAGTCGTCAAGTTTTGAATACAATAAGAGAGCCTTTGTCCAAATCAATTCACAGTTGTACATCGCGCACCACTGACAGTTACTGACGCAGCAACACATCAACCGAAATCAAGAGCCCCTTTAAAAAAGCGCCTTTGGAACCTTACAAGGCATGGTTTGAGTCGGAGGAATTCTTCCGTCTGCTGAACAGATGTGGGTAATCAAGGCGTGGATGGCGAGGAACCTGGAATACTGCCGCCTGAATGGCAATTCTAGCGCGCATAATCGATGGTGTTGAGCCGGGTTTTGAATTTGGTGTAATACTCTCGTGGCTGTCAAGAAATTCCATATTTGATTGATTCAACCACGATCTGTGAATCTTCCGCGTACAAATTATGCCAAGTAGAATATCACGCCTAGTGGGTACTTTTGGAAGCGTCAAAGTTCAATTTGACCCTGGGGAATCGGTGCAGTGGTTCTGGTGGGATACCCTATTCGGTCATCTCGAATATAGTACTTGCGTTGTGCAAAAAGAATCGGGTTTCCATTTTTTTTTAACTCTGAATGGTGTATTAGACTTAGGCAAAGCTAACAACACTTGCTCAGAGCTCACAAAACAATCTGTCAAAAGTTATACGCTGCGCGGCATTCTGCCGCGGCAAAACACAGCCACCGCCTCGTCAATGCAACGTTCAATGTAACACTTTCCTGTGTCAGTATACATACTCAAAAGTATTAGAACCATCCCCAACACTCAAACTAGCATAGTTGCTCAACAGCTGCAGGCTGCACGGGACTCTCCCGGCCAAAAAGACTTCTACTCTTTCGCTGGTTCAAGCAATGTTCTACCAACGGTAGTCAACATTCTACAAGAAGATCGTCCCAATCCATGTAGCGGGCCTAGTCACGCCTAGCTGTCTCGTGGTGATGTGATTCGGATCTAGGGAATTGGTCCAGTGGTTCACTTGAAATTGCCTATTTGGTCGTCAACTCAAGTATGATATGCCAAAAATTGGGGTTAGTTTTTTTGACCTAGAATCATGAATTTAGCTTAGGCGAAGCTAACAACAGGTCCTCAGAGTCTACCGGGCTGTTCTACAAATGCTATAGGGCTCGCGCGGCACTGCCGCGGCAAAACACAGCCACGCGCGTCAATGCCGCGTCAATGCGCGGCAGTGCCGCGGCAGTCGCGGCATTTTCACCCAGCCCGTTTCAAATGCTTGAAGCCATGCCTCGGGCCAGGTAAGAGTCACGCCTAGTGCAGCTTTTCGAGCCCTTTTGAACGGTTCCGGTTTCAAGGGAATCGGATAAGCGGTTGCTGAGATATTCCCTATTTGGTCGTTGCCCCTCAAGGTTTCAAATGCTTGAAGCCATGCCTCGGGCCAGGTAAGAGTCACGCCTAGTGCAGCTTTTCGAGCCCTTTTGAACGGTTCCGGTTTCAAGGGAATCGGATAAGCGGTTGCTGAGATATTCCCTATTTGGTCGTTGCCCCTCAAGGTTTCAAATGCTTGAAGCCATGCCTCGGGCCAGGTAAGAGTCACGCCTAGTGCAGCTTTTCGAGCCCTTTTGAACGGTTCCGGTTTCAAGGGAATCGGATAAGCGGTTGCTGAGATATTCCCTATTTGGTCGTTGCCCCTAGCAATACTTACAAAGAGATACTACCTGGACCCTACACTCAAGTGGCTGACAATGTGGCTGACTATGGCAAGTGGCTGACAATATCGCATATGGATGAATGGCACATACCAAGTGGTAGTGGTACCAAAGTATTGTCTCACCTCCTTAGACATCCCTTATTTGGGTTATCGTCAGCCACATACAGCAAGTCGAGGTGGCTGACGATATGACATGTTGACACACTCCTAGCAGTGTTTTTCGATGCCGTTCCAACGGTGCTGGTTTCGGGAGGTTTCGTCAAGCGGCTGACGAGCTATTGCCTATTTGGTCCGTGTCAGCCACCCGGCGGCGCCGACAGTTTTACAGGGTGAGACCCACGCCTAGTGAACCCAAAGGTGCCGATCACAACGGTTCCACTTTCAAGGCAATCCGATCACTGGTTCCAGCGCTATTCCCTATTAAGTGGCTGAAAAGACTCGCGTCTGGGAATGTATTTTGCGTTTTGCGGGCTAACGAAGCCTCCAATGGAAAAATGCCCCTAGAGGACTCTTGTAGCCCTTGAAGAGCTCTACAACTTTGGTTTTGGGTCCATTTTTGGTTGACCTTTTTGGTTGACCGGCGGATGTGACCCATAACCTAGTGGCTGACCCCTTAATGTAGTGGACGGACGAAAGTTTGAGTTGGAAGAGATTGTGGACACCCCTTTTCACGGTTTTCCCCGTTTTGGACCTATATGGACCGAAAGAGCCGCCGGCGCTCCTTAGTGGGAGACTACTCTCTTTCACTGGGTTACAGCTCGCTGAACCCCTAGGGAACACCGAGATTGACTTGCTTCAATCGGTTAGTACACAAGACAGGCTGGTTCGCCAGTTTGTGACTGCTCGGGATTTTTTTTGAAGTCGACCGACCAGCGGGAAAGCTAACTGACACTGAGCCGGGAGTGAGTACACAAGAACTGGAGTCAAAGACACTAGTTCGACTTTTTTTTGAGTGGCGAAAACCGGAAAAATTTCATACGCGAATTTGTGGACATGGTTTTTCACGGTTTTCCCCGATTTGGACACTTTGGGATCTTGCAACTCAAGTTTCCTACTACATGAAGGAAGGATTGAAAGGACGGTCAATGTTGGAATGGGCATTCGTGTCTGGTTTCAATGGGGGCGCGTCTGAGTAGGTTCAAAACCCTTTGTACCTGCGCTTTGAAGTCTTGACTTCTCTGTGCGCTTGAGGTTGAAAGCAAGGCTTTGGCACCGCTGCGGCACCGTCACTGTCTAGTCTAGTACGCCTCTACCTGTGTTGCATGACGAGCTTAACCTGGACCGAGCCATTGATATGCCTGCCTGTCAGGACGTACTGGCTTGGGATGTGTTTGAGCTGGGCGCTTTGAAACTGGCCTTCGGGTCTCTTTCACGTCCGAACTGTCAGATAGCTTAACCGTTGTCTGCGCTGCTGAAGCGATGTGGATTCCTTGCCGATGGCTAAACCTGTCGCAACTAACCACTTGGGAATCCGCCGCGACTGTGCTATTGGCTTTATTGACTTTGGCCGGTTGTTGGTAGTTCTCTCTAAGGACCGCCATCTTGGTTGCTTAACTGCGACCAAGGGAAGTGTGTTCGAAATTTGTGAGATCGGGGAATAAGGTGTTTTGGCCGTTGGCTTTGAAGAGCCTAGTACTCTCGGGGAACGATTCTCAAGGCTGCGGTTGAATCGATACAATCTTGTTAATGAAATACTCCCAGTCCTGGAAGCTTGTTGCCGTTCAGGCGCAAGTTAGTAGGGACTGCTGCTGCTTGTGCGTCACTGCTGGGCGGCTTAAGGAAAGTAGTTACCTGGTTGATCCTGCCAGTAGACTTATGCTTGTCTCAAAGATTAAGGCATGCATGTCAAAAATTTGTAGAAGGAGGTGCGGTTTGCGCAATTGTCACATCGGCCGCACTTTTCCTCGAAGACTTTGCCAAAATGGCACCCTGGAGCTGGCGGGCGCGGGCAGGCACCTTTTATCCCCTCCCCCTTTTTATTTTTATACATCCATCCCCCCTTCCTCGCACTTGCTGGCAGCTTTCTACTCCAGGGCGGGCGACGCGCAGCGGAACAATCTTCTCGTCCTTCTCTGTCACTCTGTTTGCACTGGAAAACATCAATATCTACGATTTCATCGAGGACGAGCAACGCGCGACTCGTGTCCTCGACGAAGCTCTGTTCCAGCTGGAGGACATCGACCTCGACCTCAATCTGGACTTCGACTTCCCTCAGTTGCCCCGACACCCGTTGCTCATCACCTACTGAAACCTCACAAGATACGTGCCACCGCATCCGCCGCGGCGTGTGCCGCCGCGTCCACCTCCTCTCGCACCCGCACGCCCGCTGCAGCACCTCGTTCTTGTTCTGTCCCCCCCCCGCACCCTTCACTCCTTCAGCCTCACCCTTAAACCCGACAGCACCCGTCACTGCCAAGACCTCAGCCCAGATCCGCAAGACGCAATATCACAAGCGGTTACGACGTAGTACACGTGCGCAGGCCGCCGAGTCTGCCCAGGCACCCCATCGCAAGGCCAAGGTCGCTCGCCGCATCCAACAGTCCACCCCATCTTTACCTCGCTCGACATCTCTGGCACCTCCACAATATGGCTTGGGCGTCGTATCTGGCAATCTCCTCAACACAAAACTCAACACCACCATCTGCACGGCAATGCTTATCTTCTGTGATAGTAAGCTGTCTGCGCCTTGAAACTGTCAAATGGGCTAACCTAGATGTGCGTTGTCAAGTGTATAAAATGTTATACGTGAGGTTCACCGGAAGTGGTGTTATTCGGGTGTTTCTCACTAGTTCAGAATCCGATTGTCAAGTAAGAAAGTGTGAGATATACCGACAAGTCAGTAAGAATCTCGAGAGGTGGTTTAGGGTTTGGAAGGGTAGGGTGGGTGGTAATTTAATCGAAGTGCTAAGATTCCTGATCGGAAGGTCTCAGCAAGAGGTTCAATTAAATTGAGTGGGTTGGGGGTTGGGTGAATACGATTAGTAGATCGGCTACAAGTGATATTCGGGTTCGGTTGGTTGGGGTTCGGTGGAACTCAGTTAGAATTCGGAGGTGAACTTATCACTCTATCGGAGAGAAATAGGTTCTTTGGGGGTTGGGGTCGGAGTATAGGTAGATTCGTCAGTTGGGTTGAACTTACAGTCTCTGTCGGAGAGAAGGTAGGTCCACTCACTCCTGAGTCACAACGACTCCTCTTGAGAGTCATAATAGTTGAGTCGACTTACCTGACTCACTTCTGAGTCACAGCGACTCCTCTTGAGTTTCATTAGCAGTTTTTGGGAGTCACTGCGGCTATGCGCATTAAATTGAGTCATCGTGCTCTTTGAGTCACACTTGACTATGTGTGTCAGTGTCAATACTGAGTCGCTTTTATGCAGAAATGTGACTCAGTCTAGTATGACTCCCTTTAAGTCATTCTTTCTGAGTCGCTGACTTCTTGGGAACAATTTTCATGGGTGTCCAAATCATTTCTGTCTCCAACCATTTTGGAGACATGACATCCGCGGGGAACGAATAATCAACCGTCCTCGGTTATCCTTTCCTGATTTGGATGACAAGGAAAATTTCTCAAGAAGTTTACAGTCTCGCGTTCATTTACAAGTGGGTTCCTACACCCTCTCCCTAGTTCGACATGTCTCCATTCGTCGGCTCTTGGTCAAAGTCCTTCAAGACGGCACCGTACGCCTGCCTCACATAGTCAGGGGCGGTTAGCATGTCTACGAAAAAGTTGGGAACAGCGATGAAAGTGTCCAGGCGCTGGTGCTCCTCCTTCACCCGTATCATGGCGTAGCGACGGTTGCTGCACAGCTTCTCGCCAACGGTCCAGTGGCCAGGGAGTTCGCCTGTTAAGGCCAGAACTTCTCGCCCTTTAAGAATCTGGGGCAGAGACGTCGTGAGCTGGTAGCGGTATGTCTCACCAGGCTCTGGTCCTTGCGGCAGACAAATCCGCTCAATGTGTCCTCGAAGATGGTGCGCCTCCGGAGCTCGAAAGGGAACTTTCGAAGGGGTGATAGGGCGGGCTGGATTAATGAACCGATACATGCTCGGGGGGGCGTAGAGGAAAGCGTTGTGGTTGGTTTGGTGCAGCGGGGCCGCCTTATATCCCAGCATTGCGTCTACACTTTCGTCCTCCATTGGGCGAAGGAAGGGAGGGGCAGGGATAGAGAACACAGTCGTGACATCGTTCTCCCAGTAGGGAGCTGGGCTGTCTGGTCGGGCGGGCTCGGCAATAGTCATGGCGTGCCCATGGAGTGTCTCCGTGGACGCAGTAGCAGATTTTGGAGGGAGTGTGTGGATGGTACGGGTGCGCATGTCCGAAAGTCGTCCTTCTGTGTTATGTAAAATGGAGTCTGCCTGGCTGGGCAAGGTATAAGGGGTACGTCTTTTATGCGGCCTCTTATCCTGTTTAGATGCGTCCTGCGTCGTCATTATAAGTCTTTTTCGTTCCCTAGATCATTGGTGCACATACGCAGTTGAGTATAGGCGAGGCAGGGGTCGCGCCTTTGAGGAGACTAGTCGTGTATAGAGGCGTACTGTAGTCGTCGTTCGTGCCCCAGAGACTAGTCGTGTATAGAGGCGCACTGTAGTCGTCGTTCATGGGGGATGAAAAGGCGGGGAACAGGCAGATTCCTACGACCGAGTCGATTATATGCCGCCCCCTCCCTTAGGATCGCCACCAATCTTGTATGACAGTGGCGGAGGCGGATTCTGCCTCGTTGTTCGCTGATTGAATGTGATAGTGGAATTTTTGAGTTCCCCGTTTTACGTGAATTACCAGGCTTTGTGCGGTAGACACAATAGCGTAAGGTGCAGTTTCATGATATTCAATCCGTGACTCATTATTCGGATGCTCTGCTGGAGTCGGTCTCACTGTCAGAGGAGACGGAGTCGTCAGGCTCATCCTCAGGATCCGGTCCCATCCATCCTGACCACATGAACCAATGGTCTCGAGTGATCACTGATGTACGGCAGCAGGCGAAAGGCGGCGACAGGAACCATCAAGTTCGTTGAGGACGTAAGCACCACCTTTATTTTTGGGGTGCACCTCATAAGGGCCGAGAGATCTGTTCTCAGTTTTGCGCGTGTCACTTCCAGTTTAGTGTTCCACACCAATACAAGATCTCCTGGCTTGTAGTCACCTTTCTGCAGCTTGTGCTTGAATCGTTTTTCGAATCGGATTTTTGACTTGAAATGGGATGCACGTAAGGTTTCGGCAGCCCGCGCAATGTCTCGTGGAAGCTTCTGCAACCGCCGTATTCGAAGAGCCAGCAAGTCACTTGTGCTCATGCCGGAGGGAAGCCTTCCGCTAAAATGTGGATTCAGCCAAGTCAAACGGCAGATGGGGAGTGTTGCGTGCAGTAAGTAGTTGAAACGGCGAATATTCTGTTACACTCCTCACGGTGACTCGATCGGCAAACACCGCGGTTGACAGCGGCATTTGCATTTTGTTTCCATAGCCTCGAGTTCTTATGGAAAAATTCGGATGCCTTGGCGATGAGTCACCGCCAGGTCCGACGTCGGGCATCTCCAGCGTCTGCAGGAATTTGTGAATGTCACGTAGTTGAAATTCTTGAGCCTAGCGGCTGAGATTGCATCAGGGCAACCGATCAGCCGTATGACGGGGCGAGGCCCCCGGACACTACCTATAAACTACCTCCGGAGTAGAGTAAAAGTGACCTCGAAAATTTGGTTTTTTAGGTCCGCAAAAGAGAGTAAAAGTGGCCCAGAATCAGCGGTATCGGTCCGCCACAGAGTAAAACTGGCGGTGCCAAAGATTTTTTTTTGGAGTAAAGTGCCAGTGGGAGCAAAATTTTGCGGCGAGGTCGGCCCTGGTCGGCCGCATGCCGCTGATTGGTAGCGCGAAAACGATGCCGCAACGCCTGGAACCAAGCCGGAACGGTGTCGCAGAGCCCCGGGGCTGGGAGGACAGCGTGGGAGAAAAATTTGAGTATTTACCCCTCCGAAGTAGAGTAAAAGTCCTTCAGACGGCGGATTTTTTGCAGAGTAAAAGTCCCAGAATTCTCGAAAAAAATCGGAGCTAGTTAGTAGGTAGTGTCCGGGGGCCTACGGGGCGTACTCGTGAGTTTGTTTTGCTGATCGGAAATATTGCGGGGGTGTGATGCTGACCAGGATAGGATGTGCGTAACCTATAAATTTGTACTTGACAAAAGGGATTCGATTACCCCTATTACCCCTGCGGTGGTCACCGATGATGTCAAGTGTATAAAATATTGTATGTGAGGTTCATCATTATTCCGGATCACTGGTTGGGAATCCAATTTTCAAGTAAGAAAGTGTGAGATATACCGACAAGTCAGTCAGGAGGTTCGGGGTTTGGAGGAGCAGGGTCGATGGTACTTTAATCGAAGTGCGAGAGGTTCAATTTAATTAAGTGGGCCGGCGGTTGGGTGAATACGACTAGTAGGTCGGCTACAAGTAATATCCGGGTTTGGTTGGTTGGGTTTCGGTGGAACTCAGTTATACTGTCCGAGTATAAGAGAATTCGGGGATGAACTTATGACTCTGTCCAAATCAACTCTGTTTCCAAACATCTTGGAGACATGATAACGTCAAGTAATAAGCAAATTTAAATAGTCACCGCATCTACAAAGGGCCGGAAACAAAAACGGTTGGAGCCTTGGACTCTGAAGGATAAAGTGTGGGCGTGCGCCCACTCCCATCAACGGATCGACAGTTCTTACCAGCACCGAGTTCATGCCAAGGCAATAAAGCAAAGTGTTATGACCCTTCCACAAAGGATGCTCACTGGTGGAGAAGGAAATATGTTGACAAAACTGGGAGATCATTGGAGCCTGCATCTGTATATCCCTGGAGACGCGACCCACTAAATTTGAGGACGACAACATGTCCGTACCAGACGGTTCCGGGGGCTATGCGGAGTATCGCGCGGTTGGTAGGCAAGCACCGCTCAGGCTCAGATACGGGAAGAGAGTAAAAGAAGTGAAGCGGGAAGCGCAGGGGCTCGCCACTCACGCCTTCAGTGATGACGAGGCTGGTGTGCGGTGTGTCAAAGTATTGCGTGAGATAGGGGACCGGGCAAAGGCTAAGCGAAGGCCGATGTGGCGGGCTGCAATCCACGGTGATGATTTTCGATCTGGCTGCAACGAGAACGACTTAGAGGCCGCTCTCGCTGGTGCAAGGCCAACTTACCCTCCTCCGGGTGGAATAGTACGGCATCAACCGAACAGTAGCCGCGCTCCGCGGGAGGCGGCATCGTGATCATGTTTGGATGATACGGATGGCCCTGGGTAGCACGTTGACATACCGGGCGATGCACCGACCAATTCTGTGATTGAGTCTGTAAGATGATGGACACAAGGGAGGAAGGAATGAGCTTGCATCACGCATGTGCTCTTCCGAACAATAGAACACCTTATGACAGCGACTGCACCATCGTGTAGTGGGCCAGCGACAGACGAGGCAGGGTTGGGTGAAGCTAGAGTGACATGCTAGGCGATGCGCCGGCCAATTCTGTGGACAAGTCTGTGAGATGGTGCACACAAAAGAGGAAGGAATGAGCTCGCATCACGCATATGCTCGTCTGAACAATAAAACGCGTCACGACAGCGACTGCACCACCGTGTGGTGGGCAAGCCACAGACAAGGCAAGCTTGGGTGAAGCTGGACTGATGCATGATTGAAGACAAGATAGGCCAGTCGATAGGTGGTTGGTACAAGAGGGCGAAGGGAGGTAAATAAAGGGGGAGAACCAACAGGCTGTCTTTTATACGCACACAATGCCACACATGTCGGTGCCACCGGGCGCAGCGGGCAATGGAGTATTGACGGCCTAGTCGGGAAAGACAATGTACAGGTCCGTGGGTCCAGGCACCGTATGTATGTACATCAAGGGAAAGAAATGGAGAAGAGACAAGGTTTTGCGAAATCGGGATCAAAGACATTTTTAGCGTACGCAGCACCAGTATCCCTCCCATCACGTTTGGGCATTACCAAATGAAAACAACCCTGCTGGCGCTTAAGATCTGGTAAACACTCGTGACTGGTGAGAAAAAACGACCAGACAGATTGTTGGTAAGTTGAGCATTCTGCCGAGATCTAGATCTTTGAAGATCTCGGAAGATGTCCGTGATTTGTTTTTTTACTCCATTCTTGTAGTGTGCGTTTTGGTTGAGATGTTGGAAGCAGGCAAAAGCCGCACATCAAAGTCGGATCGTTTCATCAATGATGACCATCAAACAATGCAGTAAATAGGAGTACTACGGCCTACTATTTACTGCATTGATAATCTCTGAGGAGGTTTCAGCCACTTGGTGACTAGTATAAAATCCCGTGCACATTTGACCGTGAAGCGGCATGTAGAACGATCAAGCGCAAAGGCGGAATTAGTAAAACAGCCTACGGCTCAAGAGCAAGAGGTGAGAATACGAAAAGGGAATATACCTTTATGGGGTAAGAGCACAGCTTACGAGCCATCTCGTTACAGAACCAATAAAGAACGTGTGATCCTCGGGACGCATCGAGTACTGTACTATTTCGACCACTTATTCACGGCATGTCACCCGTCATCTCCAAAGTTCACTGGCTAAGGTCTTCATCCCTCGGCAATCACAATAAATTTCCATAAATGGACGTCCGGCGAATCTGTATAGATCTTTGAAGATCTATAAAGATTTGCAAAGATTTTGGGCCCACAAAGACAAAAAGCCTCATGTCCGACAAGGACCTATCATAAGTACAACTCAAAACGGTTTAGCCCGGGCCAAAAAAAGTTGATACGAAATCGGCCTAGGCCTATTGAGCTGTATTACGCAACAGCGGCAGCACCAACGGGCATGGGAAGCAACGATAAGCAGATGTAATTGATTGTGAACGCGCATCGATCCGAGTGCAGCTTATCTCCGAGCAATCTCCTAGTCTGACTACGAATTCGGAAACGCTAGACAGACATCCTCGCCACTGCGCCAGAGGATGACCGAACACATCCTTGGTAGTCTCCCTATGCGGTGAACCAGGGAAGAAAACAGAAAGGGAGCTGCCTGTGGTAATTGATGAGGCTACCACACAAAGCTGCTGCCACGTAGACTCAGAATGAAAACTGACATGCGGTGGCGGACTTCGCAGACTCATTAAAAGCGCTTGAGGCACGTTCATCTCCATGCGCGCCTACACCTCTGTGAGTTTCAGTGGACCCCGCATTTCCCACCCTTTGTAAGTACAAGAACACGGTGTCGGGCACCAATCGTTCAGTTGCCACAATCTGAGTGGAAGTTAACGTCTACAGTCCCCTAAAGGACGATCCGAGGCAACGAACTACGCCGAGAGGTGACAAAAATCACATAGATCAGCCCGCAAATCCAATTTTTCCTTCTGTGGTTAGAACAACCTTCTTTTGAGGCACCAAGGCCCATCTGCCCCGTAGATCTCGGTAGGACAGACACCCGCCAACTGTGCTATAAAGGACTCGAACCCAGCCGAACGCCTCGTTAACTTTCTCTTCACTCAGTGCGACAAGTCACAAGAGCCCCCTCAGCATGTCTAAATCGAACGGCCCTCCAGCCGAAGCCCAAACTACAGCGCAGAAGCCTTCAGTGGTTGATCCGTCGACTCACCACAGCTCGTGTTGGGTGGTCATTCCAGCCATATGTGCTCTCCTTCTGGCTATGTATCTAGCCGGCATTCCTCCCTTACCGTCTGGGTACTATGCCCTATGTAGCCCGCGAGGCATGATCTATACGGTCGATTCGCACAATACTAAGGTTGACTGCCTGACCATCAACGGGTCATTTATTACCGCCACCGGGAACATCAGTACGCCCTCAATACTAGTCTTCGCACCGCATTGATTCACTTTGTGAAGCCTCCGTCAAGCTGATTCCCGGCCTCCGGATCGTATACGTCCCCGACGACGTTATCGTGGTACCGGGTCTAAGCGGTGAGTGCATATCCGCGAGTATATCACCTAGAGTAACTCCCACCCGTAGATGCCCACGGGCATCTACTCGAGTACGGCGCCAGCCGTCAGCTCTCTCTCGAAGGGACCAAAAACCTGGACGGTACTACCTGCCTATGGCGCATGTGTCGCAATCCTGACGCAGATATCCTTCAGAGACAGTTGCCCGCGTGCGGGAGTATATCCTGCGCACGCCTTCCGTCCTGAGAAACCACGACACCTTCATTCGCGGGGGTGGATGGGATCACACTAGCTGGCCCGGCGCGCCGTGGCCTACCGCAGTGCGTGTCGACTATCTATAACACTCCACTTCTTATCAGCGGGCCCAGGAGGCTCTCGAGGCTGATTCCGTAATCAGGGGCCGGCCCGTCGTGCTGCAGTCAAAAGACTGTCATGCGCTCTGGGTGTCCCCCCGTGTCCTGCAATTGAGTGCCCCATTTCCCACGGCGGTCGAGGGCGGTGTAGTCCAGACCGACGAGAACGGCTTGCCGACAGGTATGTACAGCGCCTTAACTCGAGAGTCGTGTATTTGATCGGGATGCACGTGCGGAAGGGGTGTTGCTTGACAATGCACAGGAGCTGTGTCGCTTGCCTGCACTGACAGAAGAGGAGATGGTGCAGCGGTTCACAACGGGCGTGAAGGATGCCCTGGCGTACGGGTTGACGGCCGTGCACGACGCGGGGCTTGACCCTGCGTCGCTTGATTTGTTTCTTCGGTGAGTACTGATAATACTATCTGTAACTCTGTCTTGATTAGTATCACTATCGTTGCAGGCAAAAATCCATTCCAGTGAGTTGATACAATGTTCAAGTAGCGGCAATGCATGTACGCGAACAGATCCGGATTTATGGCATGCGGTTCTTCGATGAGAACGCACCGTACTGGGGGAACACCACTAAACCTCTCCTCGGTGCCGTCAACGGGCGCCTCACCGCGCGCAGTGTCAAGATATTCGCCGATGGTGAGCATTTCTTCGATTCGGATGATTCAGACTGCAATGTTCAACTGTAGGCGCTTTGCGAACCGGTGGCTCGGCGGTGCGTCATTTAATCCAAGGTTGCGCTGTTGCGGGAATTTGCCCTCACAGCTACATGAGCCCTACACAGACAACCCCAGCACAAATGGTGTCATGCGCTTGGATCGCCAGGTTCTCCTTGAGTTCATCCCGCAGTTCCTCCGTGACGGATGGCAAGTCGTGTGTCTTTTTTCTCAGCTTCGCATATCCACGGTCCTCAATCCACGACAATAGAATGTCCACGCAATCGGGGACCGCGCCAACGCCATCGTCCTGGACGCATTCGAGGTGTCGCTGAAAGACGTGAACGTCACGGCGCTGCGTCCACGATTGGAACACGCGCAACTGATGACCAAGGGAGACATGATTCGGCTCGGTACCCTCGGTGGTGAGCACTCGCCGCTTCACTTTTGACCTTTTTTCGCCCACCGTTGTTCATGTGTCACCGTGATAGTGATCGCAAGCGTCCAGCCCACCCATGCGTGTGTCACACTTCTGTCTTGCTTCGTGTCTCTTCTACTAATGAATTATACTAGAATCAGTGATATGTGGTACGCGCAGCAGCGCCTGGCGAGTCAAACATACCACAAACGTCGAGACTTCCGGAGACTAATCATCCCGCAGGGCCCCGAGCGCGTTAAGGGTCTTTACGCATTCCGTTCGTTCGTGGATAGCGGTGCACGCCTCGCATTGGGTTCAGACTTCCCCGTGGAAAGTATGAATCCACTGGTCGGCTTCTATGCTGCGATCACTCGATTGTCCGTTGCGGGCGACTCGCCTCATGGGCCTAGCGGGTGGTAGGTTCACATTCAGTGTTTGATTCATTTTGACTGATGTATCTGCCTAACGATGCAGGTTCCCTGAACAGCGCCTGACGAGGGAAGAAGCACTCCGTGGTGTGTCATGCTGTCTGCTATACCGTTTGCTATCACTCATACTGCGATCCTCCAGGAATGACGATCGATCCCGCCTACGCGTCCTTCACAGAGACGACACTTGGTTCACTTGAACCCGGGAAGCGCGCAGACTTCACCGTGCTGTCGCGCGACATCATGCAAATCCCTGCAAAGGAAATTCTGGACGTCAGCGTGCGAGCGACAGCTATTGACGGCGAGGTGGTGTACGGCGTGCTCTAGCCTATCTGTAAACTATTCAGACTATGTCGTTTCCTATGCTTGCCACAGTGGCTATACATATGTTTTCTCCCCCACAGTCGAAGTCCGCACAATGGGAATCTCTTTGAAGGACATGCAACAACCGAGGTCCGAAGGTGCGTACCTTTCAAGCCTTTCGATGTTCACCTGTGGCAGGTAAGTTTGGCTTTGAACGCTTAGCGCCCGCATCGACATCGAGGATCTTGAAATCGGTTGACGCGCACCGGCGCGGGACTGACGCACATTGACTCATGGTGGCTGTGTCGTTGACGCGCCACTGACGCGCGGCGCATAACTCTTGAAGGGACACTCTGTAAGCGCCAAATCCGTGTTGTTAGCTTCGCCTAACCTCAAGCAGTGCACAGTTTCAAGTCAAAAAATACAATTACAATATTTCATTGTCAAACCCAACCTTTATTCCCAGTCTTAGACCGAATAGTGAATTCCTGGAGAACTACTGGATCAATTTCCTAGATTCAAACCGTATCTGGGACATTGATAAGGGAACCGACTAGGTGTATTGTGTTTCCCGGGACAATTCTCAGTTGGAAGGTTTGACATCCGGTTGAAGCTACCAGATAGACCATTTGGCCACGGACGACACGGGCTAATGTTTAGACTGAAAACAAGTGTGGCACAACTCAAAAGTACTCACAAGGCATTGCCTTGGAATGGTGTATTCCCTCGTCTCGGCTCCGCCGACGAAGACACCACACCTTTCTCCGACAACCTCGTGTTCCTTCTCGGGTTATCACGCATCGAAGCTGACTGAGCGTCTCCCGTTTATCCGCCTTCTTTCTTATTGTTCTAACCTCATGTTTTACTCCGGTTTCCTTTTTGGGTCAATCACTATTGTTGCGCCATCATTGATATCCTCATGTGTATACATAATAACCTTCCCAGTATAAACAAGACGAGCCGCCGCTTCGCTCCGGCAGATATTGCAATAAGGCGAGTGGCGGACAACAAAACAAATGGTATTCAATCGTCGGATACAGAATATGGGAAGATCGAGGAGATTCAGGATGGGATGAGCAACGCGCCAAGCACAAAGTCAAAAGATGAACGGTGCAGAGATTGAGGAGGTAAACAATTATCTGTGAATCGAATGAGTAAGCGTCGACGATCAGCAAACGCTATTGGACACCTACTGAGGATCCCGCATGAGATTGAACCGAAGCGACCCGTTGGCCTTCGAAGAGCGGTTTTGCAGCGGAAACCGCTTTGGACCCCCAGAATACCATCCTCCAAACGTGTTGAGACGCCCAGGAGATTTTGCTCAAGAGCCCATTGGCCAAAATTGACGGATCCACAGCTCTGGACCAATCGGCACCTAAGCAAGATCTCGGGCAAATGTTGCCAATAAGCTCTATTGAGAAGCAGGGGTTACAAGAATACATGCTAAAACCGCACAATGCAAAAAACTTTCACCGCTTGGGGTGTAGGGCCGTCACCCGTGGCATCGCCCGGCAGGAACTCGCACTTATGTACCTTTTTCAGTGTTGTCGGCTCGTGTCCAACTCAATTCTTTCGGCCAATTATTCGAAATGTTCAACCAGTGCCAGTCAGAACAACTTTCCAGAAAATCTGACTGAACTTTTTTCCAAAAATGTTCAAGTTCAAAAACTTGAAAAAATCTCCGGTTTCCTTCAACAGACAATGTGTGTCGGACATAGATCCTGATGGACGGCTGTGCTAACCCTTATGACGTTCGGAATGTTGCATAAATCAAACACAGATAACTTTCGTCGTTTCTGGAAAGTTTTTTTTGCTCAAATACCAGATTGGTACTGTACTGTGTATAGGTGTAGTGCGAGAGCCCTATGGGTGTATCCTGCAAGGAACAGGCTTCAAGTATGGTGAAAAGCGACCCAACGAACCGCATCAGGTCATTTGATGGGGTTCGGGAATGGGGCACAAAAATTGAAAGCAAAGTTTCGCGGAACCAACTTAAGTAAGTAATTTTCTGCTGAGTAGCACTACAGTGCCTTCAACCACTGGCTCAAGTTGTGCCATGATGTTCTTCACAAGATATTATTGGACTTCCGGAACTTTCCGTTGTTGGACGGCCGGCACCGCTGCCGAACTTCCGATCAAACAGGCGTCCATACTTACTCGCCTTCCAACAAAGCCAGCATTTCTCTTGCTCTTCTAACCCTGCCCCCCATGCTGCCCCCTTAATTTTCTTCTTGCCGTGCACACACCGGAAAATCCCGGGTGCCATCAAATCCATTCAAACCACTGATTTGCGGGCTATGTGTCGTCTTACAGACTCAAGAAGGCATACAGACCTCCCATAGTATGTATGTATGGGTACAGTAAAGCTGTAATCTGGGACCTGACGAAAAACACTTTCTGGAACTGGCAAAACTTATCTTAGTTTTATTTATGCAACGTTCTGAACGTCATACAAATCAACCGTTTTCAATGATCTTTTTTTGCCTAATCGCTTCTAGGCACTTGTTTTCATGTTTTCAAGGCTTCAACTGAATAAAAAGTGGGTTGTGGAATAAAAATTCTTTCTCCCAAGTCACGCCGACGATCACGACACGTGATATTTTACCCGATTAGGAGTGGCTGTTTCATCTTATCAGCTCTTATCAGGCCCGATATGGGAATAATCTTTTGGGCCTCACACTCCGGAAATTGAGAAATTTTGGGGCCCCCGAAGAGGAAACCGAAACTTAAAGTTTCAGGGGCGGATCAACGGGCCGGGCCCGGGCCGGCCTTCCGGCCCTGAAACACAAAGTTTCGGTTTCCTCTTCAGGAGCGCCGGAATTTCTTATTTTCCGGAGTGTCACCTCCACGACGACTTCGCCTCGCACTCGGGGAACACCATATTTATCAGCATACAAAACCGCACCAACGAAGACCTGATGTTGAAAATTCTTATCCTCCCCTTGGAAACCGGGTCAATCCTACTCACACAAGATTTAGTTGCAAGCTCCGCACTTTGGGAAGAACTCAGCTTGATTGATGACCCAATCAGAATCTGATTTCATCAATCAGGCCGATTGAGCCGAACCTCACCCACTCAAGGCAATCGGGCGGAATGCGCTCATCCTGAGCGCATTTTATGGAATTTGGATGCCAATGCTCCCCACGCCTCCTCCGACCTTAATTCGTGCCTCGGGTCACGAAAGAACACGAGATTTGGTGTATTTGTTGCCAGTGCTCCCGCCAAGCTTGACGCCGGGCCCTGAACATCACCGATGAAGTTGTGAGAATATCTGATCCGAGTAGAGCTGGAACTAATATTACTAGCCAAATTACAAGGGGTTTTCATACTCTACAGTAAGTTGTACTAGAACTTTCCAGACTACAACCTAATACTCGGGGGCTTGGGCTGGGTAACTGAACATTGGGATGACCCGGGCGGATCACAAATCCCCTTTGTTCCCACGCTCAGAGCACCATATCGCTAAACTCTAAGAGGCAGAGGTGGCAAAATACCCCGTCCAAATCTTGCTGTCCCCAAGGAACGAAACCGACGCTTCGGGGATGATTTTGCCCCGGATTGGGGAAGCACGCGTCTCGGACACAGGTTTGAGACGCGACAAAATTTTGTTTACCCAACGCAGCAGACCTCCGATCAAGCCGCTCGGCAAAACGACAGACTACAACAAGCGAGGTACGAGCTCATTTTTGTTGTAGCGTCTGTTTATAAGAGACTAACGCTGCCATCAACCATGCATAAACCTTGCCGAGACCTTGCACACAATTTGATTCTACGTGCTCCCGAAGTCGTACACACGATGGTAAAGTTCATAATTGTTTTCACTCCATCTCCAATGGCCGCCTTCCAAATCTTCGGACCCTCCTTATAAACTTTTTCATCCGCTCCGCAATGGTCCAGGGACGGACGTACTGGTTTGGAACCTGAACAATGGTGCAGATCTCAGCTTTGTGGTTGACCCATTCCCATGAGGTGTATCCGGTGTGCTTGTGTCGCTTCATCCTGGAGGTGCTGAACCAATCACCAACCATATCCCCAAAGCACACAATGTGCATCCCGGGCTCAAGCGTGTGGAGCGGGCCGTTATGAACCTCGAAATATCCATGGTCCCCCACACGGATAACAGCGGTCTGGCTGGACGTGAAGGAATGGGTATGACACGCAGCCTCAGGGTCATCCCGATAGAGGTTGCGCCAGGTTTCTGCTTCCGTGTCGCGAATGTGCCGTTCCTCTTCGGAATAGGTCATGGCCTGTGGCCGGTGGTACATGTACACATTTTCGAGGGTGGGCTCGAAGGTGATAGGGCACAGAGCTCTGTGGGTCGGATTCGCTCCACTGAGCTCAATTTCCACGTTGGGGGATGGAAGCGAAGCGAAGGATCCGTAGTGCATAGCTGTAGATAGCAGTGGGTACCCAAACGCACCAGTTTCACGGTCGGTGGTGTGAGTCGATCGGAAGAGCCACTAGTTTGGTGACGATTATAATGAACACGCGTTATGAGTTTTACGTTTTCACGTACGGGCGAGGAATCACTGTCTTCGGGCACTTGCTGGGTTTTGAGGCGATATGTTAACGGTTCTCGAACACTGGAGGGCCCCAAATTCGGGGTGCTGCGAGTGTGGAACATGCTGGGACGAATCCTTGAGTAGAGTGGGGGGTGACGATGCATGACAGGGATCCGCTTTATCAACAAAGATCAGGTACGAGAGAAAGAGGCTGCTGGTGCGCAGTAGGCTTTGCGGCCACCGGGTTGTACCGGACACGCACAACACAGTGGTGCTCCCCATCGATCGAACATGGTGACCTTTGAATTGAAAGATTGGCAGCACAAACGCAGTGGGAAAATGCGATTCCCACGGAAAAGGCTCGAAGTGAATGCAGATTTTAAAAGCACTTGGAGTTCGGCTCCAACGCATTATGACCACTTCCTGTCATTCTCCATCATAACGGCCCTGCACCGGCTCATTTGTGTTTGGAAGCTTTCTTCTGTCTTCCTTCCCGACGGCGTCTGACCTATTAATTGTTTCCCGATATAGTCCAAGATCCACTGGCGTTGCAAGATCTCTCGTGAGATTATGCCCGGCAGCCTGTGCACCTCTTGAGGACTTGTCTCTATTGTTTTGCAAAGGGCAGCAGGGGTATTGGACTGACGCGCGTGGCGGCACCTCGATTTAGTACGAATACTGGCTCGAAGCCGGTGGAAAGTCAGGATACTGTGGGAATCGGCGGATCATTCACGAAACTACCAAGGCGCGCACGAAATATAGGTAACAAGAAAGTCGCTCGCCCGTATTGGGTAGAGAATCTAAATCCTACTAAGTAGGATTTAGGTCAACGATACTATCAGTAACCGCAAATATATAAACTTCCGAGAATTACACGGCGACCTGAGTGCGATCTTGCACAACTGACTCACTTCCGACTCAGTCGCGCAGATGAGAACGTAAAAACAGGAACCACATTGAAAACAGCGGCAAAGTCCGACATCGCCACAGTCGAATAAAGTTGGTGGCGTACAGCCAGCGCACATAAAAAGCTGAGCTGTTCAGACGATTCTCTGCCCTACCCCTTTTCTCTTCCCATCCACCAACACAGAGATGAACAACGAATTTCTTGGCGGCTTCGATGCACCTACGGCAGAAGAACTAGTACGTGCACAGTCCCATAGGCCCAGCATGCGTTTGAATTTTATCAAGAATGCGATTGCCTTCCCACCTAGCAGCGACCTGCGCGTACGACGCGAGGGATCACAGGCTCCCAATAATCTCGAACCGCACCCTACGTCTTCGAATTCGACCACGTCTATGGACGCCCTCGACGGACATACAGCAGCCCTCGATTTTGCGCCTGTTGCTAACGTCACCTATGCGCTGTCGAGCACTTTTGAGGCAGCTCTTGAAGCCATGCCGCCCAACACTCCCATCACACCAGAGACGAACCTGTTTGATACTTCCGTCCCCATGAGCGCAGACTGGAGTGCTTCCCAGGCAGACTATGCCGTGCGCACCCCTCGCACCCCTCTTGTGGCTAAGATGAATCTATATCTCTTCATCAGTCCCTACACGTTCATACGCACTGCACCATTGACATTTGTGACCTACTTTGCCGAGGATTTCTGCAACCCATCCATCGCACTAGTAGTAGAGGCAGGTCGCATGCCTTGGAACAAACTCTGCTATGTGACCACCTCTTCCATGAGGAAAGTACTTGAAGGAACGGAGGCTTTGATGCTTGATGGTGCTCTCCAAGGGCGGTGGACGGTGGAGGAAATGGTATACGCGACGAAGAAGCATGCATTCATCCGGATTAAAAATCGCCGCCGCCGACTCTTAGCCGTTATGGCCTTTCCGCGCCGCCAGGTTACGATGCCTGAACCCTCTGAATCTGTGTGCCTCTGTTACGAGACAATTCTGAAGGATCCCACCTCCAACGCGTCTACTCAGGACGTTACCGAACCCATTCTGGAGGGCGAGGAGAACTATCTTGGGGAGCGATTCGTTGCACTAACGTAGGCTGCTTCGAGAGTAGTCAGGCTCATAGTTTTCCCTTGGTTTCAAATCAGAGACCGGTAACCGAGGACGGTTCGAAGTTCGTTCTCCGCGAATGTCATGTCCCCGAATGGTTTCGTGACAGAAGTGAACTCAAGACGACCCGGTCATTTTAATTCTGCCACCCGACAACGGTCCCGCTTAGGAACGCCGGTTTGAGGAAGTATCCCGGTGTAAGTACAGGCTTTTACCTACACCATCGTCCCTCGCCTCCAACAGCCATCCAAGCCGAGCTCACGCACCCAGTTTCCCGTCACGCTGTAGAACAGAAGAAGCAAAAAAAAAATGAAGCACACAGGACACATCAGTACCACAATCAGACTGGTGGTGCTAACCTAAATACGGGGGTCGCATAGAATACCTCGAGGACGTCATGGGCAAATTCTGCCACGAGAGGGATGGTGGATCGCTCGTAGACCAGGGCTTGGAAGAATGTTATCAAGGTGAACTCTTGATTCTCCAAGCGACGGCGTAAAGTTGGTGCGCTTGAGAAAAGTTGAACCAAAAAATCTGCTCTTAGACGAACGACTTCTAGTGAAGCATCACATCCAAGCAGAGCATGTTCCGGAGTCTCAACTTCTGCCTTGCAGAATCTGCACACACGCCTTATCGCAAAATTTCGACGGCTAGAAGATGGGTTGAAATCAGAAGTGAGGTAATAGCCTCTCGGTGCTAATGTCGTAGCCGTAAAGTTTGCGGGGCTGGAGGCTCGTCTTTTTGAGGTTCGCGGCGTCCCTTCAAAAGGTAGAGCTTGTCTGAGGAGTCGACTTCATTTTGGATCCACTGCAACATGAGCGCCGTGTCCACCGACTTTGCGTAATCCAAAATAATTTTAGACGTAGCGTTTTGAAGGTCGGGACCCGGACACGCAAATGGAAGCTTGGAGGCTGCGGACATTAGATCCTTGGCCCAAGATTTCTTGCTCATAGCAGCTAGTTTAATTGAACTGTTGTGGAAATCCAAAGGAACAAGAGAGATATAGCGGTCTTCTACAAGTTCTGATTACGTACAACTCCAGAGAAGAATTCAGACACTTCTGGAGGCTCGTAAAAACATCAGTTGTCCCCCAGGAGTAGTTTCCGCCAGTTATTGGTGGAGTCAAAACAATTTTTTCCGGCCTCGCGACCGGACTACCTACCCGGCCCTTAGTCGCCGGTTTGAATGCCGGTGCCCAGGGCCCATTTTTCCTTCTGTTGCTGAACGAGAGAAACAAGAGCTTTGTGGGTAAAATGCGCACTGAAAGAAATGAGATTCAGTTGGGAAACAGCGCGAGACGTACAGTTCTTGTTCGATGTATGTCCGCTCCATGGTGGGCACAGGAGAGAAGGTATGCGAGATAGCGAGACATCCCCTGTGCTTACCAAAAGACAAGGTTCCAGCCAGATCGGTTCACAGAGCGGACAATTTCTGTCGCCAATCAAGCAATGCACAATGAGGATATCAGAACGGATGTTTCTTTTTGACCAATCAAACATGTTTACTCGCCGACAGGAGAATTTGAGTAAAACCCTCGATCGGACAGAACGAGCATGTTGTGGTAGCCGATCAGAGAGTTTAGCAACGAAGGCTCGATTGAGCAGAACGGACATTTGTTTTGGCACCGAACGGAGAATCCACAATTGGCCTAAGATAAATGTTCGATTGGCTATTCCCAAGTCGCCGATGGAAGTTCAAACGTTCTCACAAGAGAGATGCTCGTTCGAGCAGAACGGACATTTTGTAGATCGTGAGATGTTCGGCGTGACAACCAGGAAACCCTCGATTGAACGGAACGTGCAAGCACCGGTTCGGCATTTGTCCGATTGAGCGCTGAAAACCACCGTTCTGCTCAATCGGCGCTGCCTAAAGCGGCTATCAACGCCCGAAAAGGAAATCAGACTGGCGGGGTACCAACGGGGCAACAACGGGGTACACCCAGGCCACTGTGTTACGTAAGGTCCCCACGTCTCCAGGAGGGGTCCCCACAGTAAAGGTACATCATGACAGCGGTGCCCTCCCAGTGTGACAGCATAGTGGAGGTTTGGGGTAAGAGTGCGTGTCAAACTCCTGGACTGCTTGTGAGACCGTTCTTGTCGGGACGCCACGAGTGTATTGGACGGTGGTATATTGCGCTTGGATTGCGCCTTCATCGGTGTTGGCCGATCTTCATTCCCAGTGAGAATCCCGGCTAGGAATATCGAGCCAAATAGAGGCGGATCGAGGAAATTTGCAGTTCCTCGTTTTCCCTCGCCAATTTGGACTTCACAGTCGAGTTGCTCATTATGGAATAAGGTCATATGGAATACTCAGCCAAAAACCATCATATGGTGTTCACCCGGTCACAAATGAGCTAAAGGAAGATGAGCGTAGCCACCATCTGGAAAAGAGCGAATGCTATACCAGCATGGAGGCAGACACGTGAAAGGCCTTGAGGACAGCGGGCACAAGGGGCACGGGAAGCGCGCGAGTGCAGAGGCGGGGCGAAGATGGTGGGAGGGAAGAAAGGACAATTTGAAACTCCGACATCGTACGATTTTGTTTTAACTTCGATGCGCACGGAACGCGCCGACTTGTCGATCGAAGGATTTTGAAACACATGTCAATGCGGTTGTGAAATGCAAAGGATTTCTCGACAAATAGCCCAGATACCTCGTCTAACCGGCGCTTGGATAGCCCGGATACTCTAGATAAGTCCGCCTCCAAAACCCACTTTTTGACCGGTTTCTTTTGGCCTTAAGTAATATCTGAAATCTGGTCGAAGGAATTCGCTCGATACGGAATATTAATTATTCTACAGAATTATCTATCGAAAGAGTCCGAAAAAGGAAGTTGTCACAATCCACCACGTGACGTTCGTCGAGGGTGCATACCTTATCAGGCCTAGCATACCAGTAGGAAAAGGAACCTATATTGAGGGTTTCTTGCCCTGGTTACTCAAGGTATCCTCTTGGTTTTATACCCCCAGAAAGACGATCTTTCCGACAGGTATCTGCCTTGTATCTGCCGTTCAAAAAGCTTAGAGAATACGCAGTGACTGCCTTGAGGCCATCCAGGCCGTTGGCCGCAATGTTTTGCAAACACCAATAGTTGAAAGTGCTTGGATGGGTTCTGGTTGCCGGGGAGTTATGGCTCAATTCGAGGACATCAGATTGATCACCCACGACTTATAACCGGTAAAACGTGCCTGCTCTGGTCCGAGCCAGGCCAGGAATATCATTCAGGTACCTAGGCTTTCCGCCCCCCTCTGGTCGTGCATGTGTTCTGTGTATGATACGTTGCATAGGTTACGATGTTGTACATAGTAGACTGGCAGTTCCAGTTGTGTGACCACTCAGTATAATATACCTCCTCCTCCTCCAATACCTTCGATTATTTCACAAGTACCTCATCCATATGGAATGAGATTGTATCCCTCCTATCGGGGAATTCGATAAGGGGAGGGATCTTCCGTCTCCGTCCCGTAGAGTGGAGGTAATTCCCTGCTCCACACGCTCCGACGTGGGTTCCAGGGATGCTCGGTCGGCTCGTTGTCAAGCGTCCATGCCAGCTCCACGTACTGATGAAGGATGGCGACATGCGTTCGAAGCCGATGGTACCCCTGAATAATCTCCATCAAGGAGTAAGGACCATGCTCTCCGTCCTTCTTCACCACCATCCAGTAGTCCCAAAGGTTGCCCTGCAACCATATCGTCTGTCCTTCGTATATCCGTCTTTCCAGGGGTCTCACTGCTGTGAAGTGAACTGCGTTCTTCCCGTGGCGAGCTGGTCTTCCCAATCGCTGTCCTTCTACATACACCGCCAGGCTAGAGTCGGGTGGATGGCGCCTTCCCCGATGAGTCAGAGGGCTGGTATCCCTGAGCTGGCGAGCTTTGACATATCGAAAAGACCTTATATCGGGGAACGAGTAGCGCACCCTTTGCTGCTCCTCCCAGAGCACCGGTGGCGGGGAGAGGGGTCGGAAAAGATACAGAATTCGCAGGAAATGCGGTGAGAATGCAGGGCTTTCTGAGGTCGCAGTGGCAGCTGCACCTTCGGAAAGTGGCACCACTTCCAGGGTTGGAAGTGCTTGAGAGCCAGTGGAATCGGCAAGGAGATAGTTGTTTGGTGCGGGAACAGCCATGTCGCGAGAATTGGTAGGGTTGTTGGGAAGCTGTTTTGAGTCGCATCGGCCCTGAATTGATGCCGTTGGTCGGTCACATTTCCCCATTCGGACCCGCTAGCAGTGGGCTGTCCTTCATCCAGTTCCGGTTCGCATGGACCAGTGCTGAACATGGATTCACCGAGCCTCATTAGTAACGTAAGCACTGCCCTTGTTCCTGTGATGTACGTAGTACGGACCTAAGTAAGTAAGTAAGTAAGTATCTGTTGGCTAGCCTTGTTTTGCAACGACACGGGACGCGTCTTGACGCGTTGTAGACACAAACTTAATTCGACGGCCCAGATGTTACTCCTTGAATCGTCTGCCGAGAATACATTCATTTTAAAACCTGAGTTGAAAGTGTTCAAAATTTTGGGATAATTCTATTGAGAAACCCGGTTGCAGGCGAAAACCCTTCCATATTCCCACTATCTTTAGCAGTAGGGTATCGGGTGGCCCTATCAGCTCAGAAATGAATCATGATCTTAATGATGAAATTACCACATTTTCCTTGATCCTTGCGGTCCCCGACGGCTGCCGATTCATGCCGGCCGATAGCCGACTGATCCTTTTGCGGGCCGATGCTGTGTCGCTCTGCGCGTTTCTGCGTGGCCCATTGTTCTCGCCCTCACGTGCGATTTAGCATAGCCACCAACTCTCTCATGAACTTTTTTTACGCGTCGAGCTCCCTCTCGGTTTCACCCCCTCATCAAAATGTCTTTTATCTCCCCCAATTTTTGGCCGATTTTGTTCTCCTTCCGCAGATCGGCTTAGCTGCCCTGTCCCGGCCTTCCGCCGTTGCAACATAACAATCTGATGTTCTCGTTTGGCTGTTTTGTGACATGTTGCGGTCCTTTACATTTTTGTCCCACAAATCACATCTGCTGCTTATACTGTCTTTGAATTGGCTTACTCGAAGTATTTCTTCACCTGCCAGTATGTAGTAGACAAAACATGGTCAACTAAAGTCACTAAAGCTGGCCCCTGGGGTTTGAGATAGAAAGTACAAGTCTTTGGACTGGCGCCAGTGGTGGGTTCCATAGTGGTTCTAATTCGGGGTCGCGCGTCGACCGAGCGAATCCTTGAGCATCGCTTTTTACTTTCTCTTGCTTTTCATTCGTGGAAATTTCTTGTATGGATTCCAGCCATACTGGTGTAGTTCTGTCACGCGGGGGGGAACCTGTGGCACTGACTTGAACAATGTGTGTGTAGTGCTCCTACATATTTCAAGCACATCTTTGAGCATCTTCAATCGGACAAGACCATTGATATTGTTAGTACTCAGTATCACAATTTATGGTTGGCCAAAAGATGACATTGACAACAACCCGCCCTCTGGGATAGTGGGCTTTGCCGCGCTAGCGGGCCTACAGTGATTATTCATCTAATGCAGCACCTGCCATGCCCATAATAAACCTCCGTAGACTCATGGGCACTCGTTTGGCCTTACTTCCGATGCCTTTCCGTTGTCACCGTGCAAGCCGACATGCCGAGCATTGCCGAAGTCTGGACGCATGTGATGGCTGCCTTGAACTGCGATTAGGTGCGGCCCATTGTATGGGATCCTCGAGGCCGACCCGAAGGTCAGCCACAGTGCCTGATGCACCTCCCGGATACTATAGCAGTGAGCCACGGTGAAGCAAAGAGATAAAGATATGCCAGATGGTGTGTGGGAGTGATTGTGGGCTCCCAATTAGATAACACTACAACAAGGTCGCAAAAGGAAAACATAGTGAGAGTATGGGCGGTATACTATGTCGTTCACTTTGTACATTAATTCCGCGCGCGCTACTTCGGCAACAAGATTCCCTTGGCGGGAGCAAATCGGGAGACGGCACGCAACCGGCAGTGCGTTGGCAGTGTCCCGGCAGAGGGGGTCTATTTGTCTACGGCCTCCGAAAGATCTTGCCGCACATTGTGTGAAGGATATGACGCGCTTCCCACAAACCCAAAATTCAGTCCAAGTCCGGGCGTTCCTAGTAAGGGGACCTCCGGGTAAGCCAACACATGCACCTGTCATCCGCAGAGGTTTTGTGCTTATAAAACTCCGGAACCAATTATCTGAGGGTCTTGCACCAAAGTCCCCACTCCAGGTCCTATGCTTGGTATCAGAAATCTGCGGACCTGTTGATGCTACTGCAAAATGAGGCTTTTCTTTGGGATACTAATAGAACATCGCTCTCAGAGCTGCAACCACACCGCAGGAGCGCGAACCTGAAGTTTCTTGACTTCAGGTATCCGTTTGTGTGGCCGAGCAGCGATGGCATCAGATTCGGAAGCAATTGTATGTCGGCTATCAATGATTTGTCTTTTTGTCTTACGCTACTTGGAATCTGCCTGCCAGATCGCCACCTAGGACTGCCCCAACCCCGTAACGTGCGGGTGGGTAGGAGCCTGCGGTGGTCAAGGACAACCCTGTGGCTGCCTGCCTTACATCACTCACTCCGGGAAAAAAAGAAGTTTCGGCGCTCCTGAAAAGTTTAAAACGTTACTGATAGTAAACTTCCTTTTTTCCGGAGTGACTAGGGACCATTATTGGTTTATATGCACATGGGCTGGATGGCCCAGAATCTGAGGAAGAATCATTTAGCGTGTCCGAAGCAGAAAGCTGGACCGATTAGACACGTCACATGAATACCCTTCTTGATCTTCCGATCCATCATGGTCACTCCCGAAGATCGAAGCTCTACTAAACTCCCATGCCACGGATCTAATAGCTCCCTATCCATTTTTTCCTCTTCGTCCCTCTGCCTCTATTCCAATTTTTTTCGCCCCGGAGGACGCAGCTGCCACTGCGTACACCGCCCCTCTGCCCAGCATTCACACTCGTTCCAGCCACATGTCCTTGGACACCGCCTTTGGCATCCATTTAATTTCCCCGCCACCAGTCCTGACGGAACGCATACGCAACGAAGCATATATTCAGCCCAGTCAACGAGGCTGGCGACACATTAATATTAGCGCTGAAAAATGCGATGAGCAGGCCGGAAATTACCATCTACCCTGGTTGTCGCAGGATCTCACTGGCCTCACCTGCTGCGTGCATGTGACAACCTGCGAACTGGACAAGTCATCTCGTAATTTCACCACCACCGATATCAGCCACCCACTAGTACACGAGGGAGGGAACAGTTTGGCTGGGTGGAGGACTTGAGACTATCGGATGGTCGGAAAGAAGCTTAGCGAGCACGGAGATTACTCTCTGATGTCTATTATCCAAGGACGGCATCGGCTCGCCTCGATCATAGCACCCCATCTTGAAGGTCGCCGCGCCGCGAATTTCCGCCTCCGTACAAAAAAGCGGAAGACGAAGAAGGTGAACCCCCCAGAACCTCCTCTACCGGATAGTGTGTACATTTGGGCTTCCTCTGCGGAAGCCTGTACCTAAATTTTCCCCGAATCATGGAAGAAAACCAATTCACAACTCCCACAAGCACCATACATAATCCCCCGGGCTTACCGCGATGTCTGTGAACGATAGACGTAATCCAGGAACCATGAACTGAATGCGACAGAAGCCGACATGCGGCGCACTGAGAATTTCCCCCGCACCACCAAACACACTTAGGTGGCGCCCCGCAATCGAGGGTCTAGCATTTAAGCCGACAATGCCCAGATAGGTTATAACCCCTGCCTCCAATGTGCCCCTTCTCGCTCACTCACGCCATGAACTCCGACGACGAAATCAAACAGACGACAGCGAGCGGCGCAGATCTGGCTACTACCGAGCTTGAGCAGATGCTACATGCAGCTACCTTATTACCCACCATCCCTGGTCAACGCATTGCACGCGTCGGTGCCCAGACTCCGAATAACTTGGAACTCGCATCCACTCCATGCAGTCCCCCACCCTTGTACATTCGGCACAGTACACCACCTTTGTACACTGCGGCACTTGACGACTTCGTCCGTCCCAGCGACCTTTTTCCTACCCGCACTTTCGAGGCCGCCATGGAAGTACAAGTACATCCCATGTACCGCCACCGCACGCCTCGCGAGCCTATTCTCGTCCAAACCCCGTTGTGGATTACCATCAGCCCTCACAGAAACATTCCACTTTCCCCTCAGACATACATCACAAACTTTGTCGAAGACCACCTGGTCCGCTCGATCGAGGTGAATGTTGTCGATCACATTATGCCATGGGGAACCCGAGGTTTCGAACTCATGACCTCGTTCTCTGGAGAGCTCCAGGGGGGAGAAGTTTTGCATTGTTCAGGAGACGTGAAAGGACGTTGGGTTGTGGACGACAAGATGTTCGCCATGGAAGATTATGACTGCACCCTTGTGCGCATTTTTAACAGGCAATGCCTTATGAAGGCTGCGATAGCCGTTCGCTGCGACCAAGTAGCATTGGGTGGAACTCCGCAGTATGAGGAGCAGCTCAAGGCGGCGTTCCTTGCTCATGCTCGGCGCGAACTGGACGGATCTTCTGACTAGTCGAGCCATATCACATACAATGTAGACTGCATTATGATAAACAATTTTTGGATGGTTCTAAATCAGAATGAGGAGAACGGAGGACGGCTTCAAGTTTGTTGCCCCTGATTCTGCCGTGATGAATCTCCAAATCATTCACTGGACTACAGGACACATACCTGGGTTGAATTGGTAAGTACAACCGAAGGGGCAGAGCCTATAAACATTATCCCAGAGGATACCGTTTAAAAACGGTTTAAATGGTTTTTTTACAGCTGTTTCCGAATACAATGAGACACGTGGTTTTTTTTTCCGCTGCTCAACTTTTTGTTCAAGTGATAAGGAAGCCCTAATCGGGCTCGGCTCGACGGCCGGCCCAGTCTAGACCTTGTCGGCAAAATCCAGTAAAGGTGCAGGGAAATTCAAAAGTCCAGGAAAGCATACGGGGTGCCGACTTGAGTCGCGAGTGCGCTCGAGCACCCCTCACTCTGTCCGGCTGAATATTTCGTAGGAAAATGGACTACTGCCTGCTTCGGCTGATGTCGGCTACCCTCGGCTGGCCCAATCAGGTAATCCTTATCACTCCAAAAAAAAAGCGATGGAAAAAAAACTGATGCGTCTCAACATTTTCGGAAACAGCTGTAAACGTTTATTTCCGTTTCCGTTTAGTTTACGCCGAAGTGTAAACGAAAACGAAATGGTTGGAGCCTTACCGAGTCACGCGGCCCGATTGGGGAGAGCGGCACTTCAGATGATTGGCGGTGAACACGGCCTGATCATTGATGCCGCCGGTGATGCGAAATGAGGCTGTGCGTCTCTTTTTTTTTTTTCATCCACCACCACTACTGTCGCCGCCATTGACCCGCTACTAGGGACCGTGAGATGGCGGGGCATCGCTCGCAAGCAGACACGGAGCTCGTCGATGGCTATCAACACGCGTTTTGACCGAATTTCGTGACTATGTGAGCCAGCCATGATTTTACGCCTCGCCATTGACGCCGCGACGCGTTGCTCCCCAGATTTTTCCACAGGCGTACATCGGCGCAACCCCCGTTTTGTTCCTGGACATCTCATGGGTCAGCATCCCCGCCCTGCGGTGTTTCCTCGAAGCACGGGATTGCTGCTTCGCGTGTCAAATGTGAAATGGACGCGTCTGACACGTCGTTTAACACTGTGACCGTGAAGCCGGAGCCGGCGCCCACCCCGCTACCCTTCCGTGTCCGTTCTGTGATCGAGGGTGGCCGAGAGATCATGAAGTTGTTGTCTGACTCGGATGGCGAGGATCCTCTGGGTGCGTTTTTACTCCCGAACCGCCGCACGTCGCTGAACTGCCCGCTTCCAGACCCCAAAGTCCAAAAACCAAAAGCCGGCGCAGACGAGTATCCCGCAGACGGGTATTTTTTTTTTCCTCCGGTCTGTTTTGCGGCGTCAATTGTTTCTCTTCCCCAGTCTCTGGGACAACGAAGCGAAACTCCAGTATCCCCGCGGGATTTGATACAGGTTCGGTACTCTCTGGCTCGACCGTTCCTCTCCTCAATCTTACTCTGCAGCCTTTGGAGCGCAAAACCACGACACTGAGAGTTCCAGTGGCTCATCTCGAACGGCGACACGTGCGTTGCACTCCACCCCAATTCTGTAGCGATAACCGATTGCCTTTCTTCGCAAGCGGGCGCGGGCGGCGATGGCCTTCAACCATCAGACACCGTGTGGCTTGACGACTACGTGTCGTCGACGTTCAACCAGAGCTTTACCAGCGACGCGCGCACCTTTGTGGAGCGCTTCGAGTACTTCACAGAGATTCCATCTGTGATGCGCGCAGACGCACCGACTTCGTTCTTGATTGCTCAGACCCCAAATTCGAACTTTTCGATGAGAATGGTACGCTGATTCCAGTTGAAGTGCTCGCCAAGGGTCAGGTCAGTGTTGTGCAACTCGCTGCAAAGAATTATATATTGATTTTGGTTGCGCGATAGGACAACGACTGCTGGCGCGGTCCCTCTGGCGCTGGCGACCCTCCTGTCGATGTCATCTTTTCGCCGGGGGAGCCGCCCATTAGTTGCCGCCGCAAGCGAAATGACTGCAAGGGCTGTCACCATCCTGTTTCACCGCCGCTCAAGATGTCCGCCGTTACGAAATCCAAGTACAGTCAATGTGTTCAAGCCGTGGGATTGCTCGGCCCACCGTGGCGAAGGTGGACAACGGTATAGATCTTTCTGGTCGTCCGGATTTGGATGTTCTCATTCACGAGTTCAGCTGCATCGACTCGGCTCCTGCTCGACGGCCAGAAGCATAGCCAGTACACGCCAGCGCTCCAGAACAAACGGATCAAACAAGATCTCATCGCACGCGAAAAGAAGAAGTACCCCGCGGGCCTCGGCGTCATTTTCTACGATGCTCTCGAACGAGGTACGTTATTCTTTCTGCGCCGCGCCGAATCTGACATGTTCTCAGGCGTTACTCTTCCCCGCGCGTACATCAATCGCGCGGACACTGCATTCTTCGAGCGCCTCTTCGACGTCTTCCGTGAGATCAAGACAGGGGCTACCGGCAAGGACATCCGGTTTGCGCGTTTCATGCCAAATGGTAATCTCCTTGCCATGAACGCCGACATGGAGGCGGCGTGCCCGCGCCATCCTCAAAACAAATGTCCCCTCCTTCAGCGGTATCACCACGCTTGACCAGCAGCTATTCGCCACTTCCTTCGTTAAATTTTGCGCCGGCCATGCACAACGGTGAGAAACTTTTATCTAACATTTTGATTCTAATGTTGTTCGTTGCAGTCCCATTCCCGATTTCAAGCGTCTCGTTTCGAGCGACGAGTATATTCGCATCAAGGACTTCCGCTACATCGACTCGCCGGAAGCCCTGGCTTCGTCAGCCAATTCATTGCCGGTCTTGGTGCACGTGCCAAGAAAGTCAGAGGTTCGATTTCGTCGACGCCTCCGTTCATCTTGATTCCATCTCCCGTAGATTGGTGGGCACACAAGGAAATGAACGACTGGATCATTCCTAAATCCCAATCGAACATACTTCCCGAACACTTCTACGTACGTCGTGGTTGTAACCGGATGGTGTTTGAGCCTGGGAGGACCGTCACAAGCGATACAGGTGGGTCCGCGCACGCCGCCAGAACCACCTCGAAAGGAAGAACTGTCCCCCCGTGGGGATGCAAAATCCCCACGAAAGGACGAGGGTGAATCGTTTCCCCGCCTCGGCGCTTTTGAGAAACGGCTAGAGGTGTCAGGCTCCCCATCCCAAGTTCGCTTCCGGCTAGGCGAATCCGAGCTCTGAAGTGCCAGTGCCTGCTTAGCGTGCAGACGGCTTGGCTTCATTATCTCTTCGGAAAGAGCTTACACCGCGGAAGCTTGGAACAAAGGCCAATTTGATACTACTAGACACAGGGCTGCTTGCACTCGCACACCTACACGTGTGGAAGACTGGAAGTGCAACCCTGCCGGTTCCGGCCCGGTTCAAACTGTCAATCAGTTTTGGTAACGCCGTGACCGTGTCTTTTGCTTCTGTCGTGTACCCAACGTCTACCCTCCAAATCTTGCTCACTCTATGCTTCCTCCTCCTCCAACATCTCTTTGTTCATTCTAGGTCAATCCAGTATTGAAATCACGTTTCCACTGGTACTTTCTGGCTTGGGCCCGCCGCGTCGATCACATTGTCACGGATATTCCCTTCGTCATCAAGGAGCGGTTTGCGAATCAAGTTCCGCAGGCTAATCGTGAGTGTACCAATCCTCCTTCAATTGCAGTGTCTATCGGGATTTTACAGAAGCGTTTCGACTCCGATTCACTGCTTTTTTAGCCTTGGAAGGACGAAGTGGACCCGTGACCGAAAGGTCAAGTTCGACACGGACGGCAAGCTCGTCAGCGACTCAAGTCGTGACCATGCTCAGAACGCGGCGCGTACCAGCTCAAATCGGCTGCTTCGCTTCCAATTGGATTCCTGGTAGTCCAATTGTGTTGTCTTTGGCCAGAGCAATTTCTGGCTTTTGATTTCACATCATTCCTTGTCCGGAGTGACTCTCAGAGAACACGGCTCTCCGTTTTATTTGATCCTGAATCAAACCACGTTCGCCCACAGTATTTGTCTGCACCACTCCTATTGCTTACGGTTTATGCTAAGTACCAATATCTAAATACGCGCCAAGGTCCACACTGGCTATGGGGCGGCCATTGCCCTGATAACGGACACCTCTTTCCAGCAGCGATGGTATTGGATTGCCTCCCAATGCTCTTGAAGCTCGGCATCACCCCAATTGTCCATGAAGTCGCGGGATGTTGCAATTCGGTAGAGGTTCGGGAACACACGAGCCAGGAACTCCGCCATGGCCTTTGCTGTAGTTATCGGTGAATGCAAAACATTCATCTGACGCAAGCTTTCGTTGCCAACGATAATCCCGGGACTGTGTGCAGAGGGTGTCTGATCAGCTGAGCCGTCAAACGCGATAGTAAGAGTAGTTATCCGGGCACAATACTGAGCGATGCTATGCAGGCTTTCAAGTGTGGTGCGCGGACGGCTGTTGAAGGTTACGATGTTTAGAAAAAGTTGCTCGATCTGGGGCCATGCCTGTGCCATCAGTGACACGGTATGGTCGTCTAGATCGAATCCAAGAGCACAGTTAAGATGCAACGAGGTCAGATTCTTGAAGGAGAGCGGAAGGACATGTGCCATTGGAGGGGTAAGACTTGGAGCAACGGGAGGTGGTGCATGGGGCGAGTACCAATTGCTATCCAAGCGGAGCAGCGCGAGCTTGAAGTGGCAAACACTCCCTTCAACGGCTGCAAGAAACGCCTGTACATCAGCCGGTAAAGGGTGGTGATCGAGGTCAACGCTCAAAATCTCCAAAGGAACTTTGCTGCAGAGCTGAAGGAGTGATGTTACATCCTCGAGGGCGCCCTGCTCGATGACGCAGAAATCACGTAGTGCCGGAAAGACATCCACTTCATGCCCCGCCAAGGCAAGCCTTGCCTTCGGCAGTCTGCCCATCTGAAGCGACTTTAGCATCGGCAGTGTGGATAGATGCTCCAGCGCATCGTGCTCCAGCCAAGGTACAGATATGGTCTGCGCAAAAGCCAGGCAGGCTACGAACTGTGACATTGGTCGAAGGTCCAGGGAGTCAAGAGCGCCGATGGAGATGTTGGCCAATTTTGGGCATCTCTGCCCGAGCCTCGAGAATAGTGAACTGTTCTCTGCCGATGTGAGGTTGATAGTGATCGAGATTAGGGAGGGACGGAGAAACATGGAGATGTAATGGAAGTCGTCGCCGTGGTGGTACCACTGCAGATGCTGAAGATTATCGAGAAGGGATTCAGGAAACGTCAGACTAAGAGCCGGGAAGATTGCATCCAGGAACCACCTGTCTCGCCCGGAGCTGAGTTTTCTGATGCGTCGGGCATACAAGTGAACCCTTTGCCAGTCCGAGCTGCAAATCGGCCGAAGCGGGCTCTGTGTGCGATTCAGTTTGCTAAGTATGTGATTCTATCACAACGCACCAGCGCGCAAGTTGGAAGCTCGCGCATATCCTCAGACGGTTCCACTATGTCGATAGCCCATAGATCAGGGGGCATGCAGCTTGTCAGCAGCTGCCCCAAGGTTGTGGATTTCCACAAGTAATCTAGAGCCGGATCCTTGAATGTCGTGCACGTCCTTGCTAACGTGGCAAGTGCATGCTGGTCCGGCGCCCCTCCCGACCGACGGAGGTGGGAGCAGATCATGTCAACAAGCTCTGTGATTTTGAGGCAGTCATGCATCTTTGTGTTCAGTGAGCTGGAAGGACGTTAACGATGAAGGGCACAAGATGATAGAGACAGTTGAGCCATACCGTAGGGCTCAGTACGGGTCAGGGATGGTTAGGTGCTGGTCGGCGGCTAGATCTAATTTCCACACAGCCTCAGTTTATATACTATACTGACATTGACACGGGTGGTGTCAGACTGCTGGTTAACATCATAGATTTATTCTCGCCGGGACCTTTCCGATATAGTGCGTGCTGAGCTTAAATTAGTTTTCATCCGTGGTTACTAATAAGGGCCTGATCGGGTGCATTAGAATCAATTCTGCAAAATTGCACCAGAATCCTTCTGACTGAGCTTTTCGCACGCAATTCGTCCCTAAAGTATGCTAGAAGAGGAAATACATGCCGTTCTCATACGTACAAGAGACGAGGTGGCGGGGATCTCAAGGGCTAATGTGTTCCAAGAATTCTGGAGTTCAACCTGGAGATTCCTGGGCCTATCTCAGAATTTTGCTGATAGTTTACTGGACATTTTGCCCGCCACTCTCGGTGCAGATATTTTCATATAATGGGTCAATTACACGTTCTACAATGGTTTAGGGACGGGTTTGGTGCACATTTTAGATTCAGAGAAAATTCTAAGGAATTTCTGATGCACCCGATCAGGCCCTTATTAAGTCTCATTTCCAGACTGTCACCAAAAGTGATCATCAGATGAATTTGCACGGGGCAAAGGGAAAGTAGCGCAAGTGCAGCTGCCGCCCTTTGACGCCCTTTGCCAAGGGGACGGCAGTGGGGGCGGCAATATCGCGGTCAAAGTGATATCTGATGTACTGAAATTTGCACCTATGAATGTCCCATATCGTGTGATAAATTTTCCTTCGCCTGCTGAAATCCTGGGGGTTGGGGCACCAGCTGCCGGCAAATGATGGTGTTAAGAGACGGCGACGGGGCGCTAAGGGGCGGCAGCGGGGCGCTAAGGGACGGCAGCGGGGCGCCAATTCAGCGCAGAGGCCGGCACTCAAAATTCGGGGCCGTCAGTCGGAGCATCAACAGGTGTGACACATGGGATATCAATGGGCGGCAGTCCGAGCCCAAAAAAGGTTCAAGCAAGTGTACCAACTTCCACCGTGTCCATTATCAACTTGGTCGGCCTCAATCAAGTTCAACCATGGTTCAATTCTGACTGAAAGCAAGTTGAAGTTTGATGTGAAGCCATTGTTTTATTCTTGTTCATTCAAAAGTTTTGTTGGACTGTTTTGTCAGACTCCAGTTGCAGTGTATGCCATGCAACACGGATCCACGGAAAAAATCCTGTGGCACACTGAAGCATACGTGCTGCTTAGATACTGACTCGCTCGACAATTCCGTGGTTCATCCTCGGTTAATTGATGCACTACTAGCTCGCCGTCTTCATTTTGGGCCCGTTCCCGCAGAGAACTGTAGACATCCAAGGAGCCATACAGCAGTGATTCACGCGATCTAAACCAGGATTCTAATTGTTGCACATCTCGTGAACAACCGAAACGGTTAGCCATGCTACAGCACCTATTGGTGCCTTCTCTTACAATCCCAATTTTCTTATTTCGGTGATGTGTGCGGCAGTTGAGGTGTGACGTGAGGAAGGGGGGCGTCAATGTGCCCAATTCAAGGCGTCACAAGGGGCGGCAAAAGGTGTCACTTTGCCTCTGGGTGACTGGTGTTATCTTTGCCACTAGCGAAACCCTAAACCCTAGTGTACGTCAACTTTCCCCCAGCTTACGAGTTTTCCTTGTGGCGTGTGGTGTGGATGTACTGTGGCTGAACATTGGCTGGCTGGCTAATGACCATCACGAGTACAGTCAAAAGGTATACAAATTGTCTCGTGGATCTCGGGCATGTTGAAACCTGAGGCTGGGCAGTAGATTACGTTCAAACTTCGGTCCATGAAGTGCGACGACCCGGAAAAACTGCCAGGGGCAGTCCTGGTCCTACTCTTTGATGCGCAAAAACCATCCAATCTTTATTCTTTCGCACAGTATATCACCCATAGATCCGTAACACCCGCAGAGGCACAAATGCGAGTGGCTCCTACTACCCCGAATCATACGTGAGAAGGTGCACCTCCTTCCAGAGCGCCCCATACTCCCTCCACCGGCAGCTACGAGACCATACCCTCCCCAAGTTAGGGAATAGCAGTGTTATGAACGCTGCAACAGACGGGGGGTCTGAAAGTGGCGAAGATTGCACATCTAGAAAAACGAGTGCTTCCTGACGCAGTCGTGGTGCATGAGCAGCCAGGTGGGGTAAGTGAGTAGCGTCCAAACATGTCTCAAGCTTGGTGAGTTTGGGGCAATGCTGAGAAAGATGATAGAGCGACAGGAGCGTGCACTGTGGGCTATATCGCTGGTGCGAGGTCAGACTAAGCTCCATGATATGGGGCCAGGCACACGCCATCGTAAAAAAGGCTTCATCGTCTAGTCTGTAACCTGCTGGGGCTTGGATGCGCACAGTGCGAAGGTGTATGAAGCAGCATATTGGCCGGAAAATGTCGCCCGGATGGATGAAAGTAGGAGTGGTCTGCCACACCGTAACCTCCAGGTTGTGGAGGGCCGACTGAGGGACGTGATCTGCAAGGGCCTGGTATAGCTCATCCAAACGCTCCACATCCATGCGTACAGACAGGTCAATGACAATCGACCGCAGGGGAGGGTTGTCCCATGACTGCACGACGGACAGGACGGGGCACAGCTGTCCGCGAAGGCGGGCACGAACAAGAGCAGGGAACAAGCTTCTTGCAGCGGCACCGACGTGGAGGACGGATCCCGTAAAAGGAAGACAGGTGTCAATTGTCTTGAGACTGGAGAGATTACCGAGGTGGATCAATGTCTCCCAGTCAATCGAGAGATATCTGAAGTGCTCCAAGCACGTCAATCCACGGAGGAAATTCAGAAGCTCCGGATGTGCTGAATGATAAGCGCCCATCCCGATAATGGACAGGGTGACGAGACCGGACCGCCTTGCCTCCATTGCAGTGAGGACCGGGCGGATGTCCACATCCCTCCTCTCGTAGTCCGATAGCCGGATGCCAATTTCAGTCACTTGGGGGCCAAGGAGCAGATCTATGGCGCAGGGTGGCATGGGTAGCCGGGTCCATACGAGTGTTTCCAGGTTTGGCAGCAGGCATCGTCCTGGGACGCTCAGGCTGGATCCAAGAAGTTTTGTGTAGCGATCCACCTGAGCATCATTATATCGGTCACCGTCCCAGTGCACCGACCTCACGCGCCTGGCATACTTGAAGACTGTATCCCATTCAACAGATGTGAGAAGACGCCGGAGAGTCTATGGGCCGCGTCAGTGTATACAGAAACCTTAACCCTAGCGCCGCACCTCCCCGTTCCGCCAGATGTTGGTGGGCCAGACATCAGCGGGAATGCATCGAAGGACATTCATGATGGTGCCTTGCTCTCTCCATAATGCATCGAGCGCGATGTGGTGAAAAAATGTGGAGGTTCGTGCAAGAACGGCCAGTGCATTGGACTCCTGCACGGGGTCGAGCTCGGACACGATGAGCAACCGGATTTCGGCGATGTACAGGCTGCGGTGCATTGCCTTCTGGTGAACTGTTGCGGTGTGCATTATATATCGTCGCCAGCAAGTAAGAGTCTAAGATAAATGAGGTTAGGCTGGCAACAAGTATAACAATCAACATGCGACTCGACTCCGAGGTAGTGTTGTGCGGGTCGGGTCGGGCCTGAAAGCCCGGGCTTGGGTCGGGTCGGGGTAGGGTCGGGCCTGGAAAATATCCCCGACCCGACCCTAGGCCCCAGATGGAATGCGTCGACGGCCGTACGAGCCGCTGTTACGGTAGACGGCCGTAGCCGTACAGTGGGCCATTCAGGTCCATACGATACGGGTACGCAAGGCCGTACACACCGTACCGTACGCCGTATTTACGGCTACGGTGCCGATCCCTAGCGACTAGTCCTAAAATGGTCAGATGAGTAATGCGACCCGACCCGACTCTTGTTGAGGAGTACTGACGAAAAGAATGGGAGTGGGACTCGTCTGATGGCGCGAGTCCCATTAATGATGTCGCTTAAGCCCGCGTAGCCTCGCGTAGCTCGGCGATAATGGGACTCGTCCATCAAAAATGGGACTCGGGTAAAATTGGCTGTCGGATCATTTGATGCAATGATCTCCTTCGCCCTGTGCCGACGTGCCGCATGGCGAGAATAAGCATGGAATAACCACTACACGTCCCAAAAATATTAATTCGGGCTCCACGCAGGGCGAGCGGAAGCACCACGCAGTGGGCCAAGCGGCGAGCGCGAGGCACCGCGCCAGCGGTCGGGGTCTGGGGTGGAAACCCCAGCCGTCCGGGCCGGCGCCCGTAACGTGTTCAGGAAACCTGTAAAAGCCTGATTTAAATACCACTGTGCCGTCAGGCCACAGGAGGGGGGTCTGGGGGGAACACTGTTCCCCCCACTGACAGATATACAGTTTAACTATTGAGCTGAAGACCGTGCGGCAGATCAATGCCGATATTGATGGATTGATTTCTAGTAACGACTCCTTGTTGAGTTCAAAAACTTGAACCAGATTGTGACTGCGAGTAACGGGTGGCCCGAGTAGCGAAAGTGGTCATGTCCGCGGTGACATCTGGGTGAGTGGACATCCTGTAATCATGACTGACAACCTAGAACCATTACTCACTCAGCTTTATGTGCCTTCAATTTCACCGCAACCGTCTCTTTGGCCACCGGATCCAGTTCACACGGTTGAAACACCGCGCCGGTTTCAGCTGCGTTGGTGTCTTGTTTCAATATGGGTTGAATGCAACTTGATTGACTTGAAGTTGAATATGCCACCCGGCGTTCGGCACAGAGACAATGGGGACACCGACAAATAAGTACACCGCTTCTACACAGCCACGGAGTAGCAGGGAGTCGGGGTCCGACCCTCCTATGCCTCGGACGCTCACGGATTACCGGCGATCGTAAACGGGACGGACATCAGGCCTCGGCAAGGCGCGCCAGTGCAGCATGCCCCGCGCGATCATTGTCATCAATCCCCATCAAAGCGTGGTGATTTGGTCCATCCGGGAGATACTGGAGTCTACTTGCCTATATGCGACTACCTGAATCCCTCCATCGAGGCGAACGATGGGAAAGAGTTTTCTAGTCCGTGAAAAAGGGGTGTCGAAAATCGGCTTGTCTAGTAGTTATTGGATACATTTGGGATACATGGAGTACCGATTACCGGTGCTCCCACCGTTTTTGATCCCGTTGTGATCCCCGATCATCCCCAATGGCGGCCGGGTAAAGTAAGTAAATAAAGAAAACAAGATGTGCCGCCGCTTCGCTCCGGCAGCTTCGAGATTGTACCCATAAATGACGTACTTTCATTCTGCGGAGAACAAAAAGCCCGCTTTGTTGAATGTAAATAATGACAATCTGCGCTGGACTTCACTAAAGTGGGGTGAAAGAAATGAAGGGTGCAAAGATAATCAATTATCAGCCGCCCTCGGACTATAATGTATGTAGTACGCGAGCCTACTCCGGACAGCTAACAAATGAGTTGAGGACCAAAACTGCGTGTTCCAACCAAGATCCGCGCAATAACCAAGGACAGACAGGGTCCGCGTACGCATGAGCATTTGACTCGTTGGTTACATTGTTCTTGGGCCAACGGACTTTGGCTGCCGGCAAAGATTCCGCGCTGATTTACCCGGAGAGGGATATCACAATGCGGAATGCAGAAGGACTTGATGAGGCACTGGCCCAGGAGCCAGATGCAGGCTGGACATAGAATTTTGGAACGCTTGGAGCAGCAGTATTGAGGTGTATGGTAGGTTGAGGCGTCGATAAAGGGAGAGGGCAAATTGACGGGTAGTAGCCACAGAAAGCGGCCCAAAGTTGAACATTCATGTATTCCCAGGATTCCGGAGGTTTGCCATTGTGGTGGGGGCGGAAAGTGAGGAAGAGCGGTGAGTCGGCAAAGCAGACCGCGCTCTCCTTTTATGGTGGGTAATCCTCGGCGAAATTGTGCTGCGTTGGACTGCGAACATGTCAGCTGTCGAACTTGTCTGGCACAAACCCATCGAGGCCGCTGGGCCAATGTTCTGTGAGAACGGCTGTGTTTTACTCGTTGAACTAACAATCAATTCTGCGCAGCGCAAGTGTATGGTCAGCTGTTCGACCGTATGAGTATCGGGAAAGGCGTGCAATTTGATTGTGGTTGTAAAAAAAACTGCCGCGTTGCGTGGCCTTTCGGCGACTCTTCCGCAGACTGCAGTGCGGGAGAAGCAAGGGAATGGACCCCAGTAGGCCCCCGCGCACCACCACAGATGGGGTAAATGAGCCAATTCTTCAACTGCGAGAGCAGAGGGTGTTGGATGGAGATGGATACATATGGAGTAAATGCACAGCTTACGAGCCATCTCGTTAAAGAACGGTTAATTAATGAGTCACAACAAAAGTGCTGGAACCAAACTGGAACCATCTCCGAGTCGCTTGGAACCTTGTTCAATACCTCGTGACAGTTCGTTCTCCGATACCACTCCGCTGTGTCGGCTCATTTGGCTGCTTTCGGTCTTTTGGGTTACTAGGTTACTATTGCATACCGCGCCTATGTCCAATATTTGCGATTTGGGTGTTTTCAACATTCTGCTTCAACCGGGCTTCTGCTGCGTCTTTTTTATTGGCCCCACATGTGGCCTCAAAGAATCTGATTTCCATCGCTTGTGGCTGCACTCGTACCAAGTGTTAAACCCTGAGGCGGTTTTATGGTGCTGTAGTCATTCGGTCTCAGGAGCAGGTTGGAGCGAAGCTGCAGCTTTACAGTGTGGCGGAGATACTCGGGATTGACGGGTCACCTAATTTGTGCCAACTGAAGCCAGTCTGCGTTGAGTCTGCAGCCAAATGCGAGCTTGGCACGGGTTGGATTTCGAAGATCATCATATTCAACCGGGGGCTCAGAAGAGTGAAATGCGACCGTTTGAAGAACGAATTACGACTGTACGTTCAATATGCAATCGGAAGCCAGGATCCAAACTACATGCAAAATAACCACCGTTGAGCTTTTCTCCGCTGGTGATCTAAGTTCAAAATCAATATTGCTCGCTCACCCCAAATGACAGAGGGAACCTTACGAGTGAGCAAGCTATCACTAGAACCCCGGCTTAGTGCCTTGTACCCGTCCCGCAGGCTCTTACTCATCTCCTCCTCCCGCTTAGCCTTCGCCCCACCCTGGGGAGCCGCAGAATCCGCCGCGCGGAGATGGCACAGCTCTTTGACCAGTACATCAAAGGCCACCATCCATAGCGTCTATAAAAGCAAGATCAAACTCAGCACAAGTTGACGAGAATCGGCAAGGAAGAAGCCAGCTAACAGAAATCATCGGGTTGAGGTATTCCAGCGGCTCAGGGCTGGTGCCACCGAAAAGAAACATGTCCTGCGCAGCTGCTATGCATTTCTGCATCGCTAGTGCATTGTGGGTTAGGACGCTGTGCAGCCTTATTGTTGCCGCGTTGAGCAGTGAATGTGTCAGTAAGATTGTGCGATGAAGATCGGTGCCATGTGGCGGTGCTGGATTGGTCACCGTCCGCAGACTCTCGACCTCATGGACAATGAAGCTGAAGGCACTCCACCACGACTGGCCTTCCGGCTCAGGCAGATCTGAGTTAAAAGAATGGATGTTAGTCACGGTGCTGAAATGCACTCCAGTAATCACCCACTAGATCTCCATAGGCCGTGCACATGTACCGCTTGATCGAGCAAAATAAAGGCTTTGACCTTCCGCGCGATAATCGAGGACGAACCCTGGCGACTCGGTACCCCCATTCTATACTTGCGCACTGTCGAGTCTCCACGGATGTCTGACGTGAGTAATCCCTGTCGAAACAAGATGCATGTAAGTTCGATTTCGAAGCCAGTCGGGGACGTGTGCTACTTTCTGGTAGTCACTTAAATCGAGCGGCCACGGGGTGTCGATCTGGATGTCATCGGCACCAAACACACCTTTACGGTACGGCTCATTGTACGGTTCCAGTACGAGGGACAGGCACTTCTCCAGCATGAACACCGTCCAGAATCCGTTTATGCTCTCGCCTTCTTCAAGCATGTCAGTGGGTGACCGAAGGTGAAGCTCCCCCTCGTCCGACGCAACGATTTGGATGACCGGAGCGTGGCGCGAGCGGATCTCGTGTAGGCCACCCCCGACGACGAGTGCAGCTGCGGTCGCAGTATGTATGCGAGCCTCGAGGAAGTGGCCGGTGCAGAGGAAGAAGTAAGAGAGGAGAACCTCGGCCTGCAGGGCATGCAAAAATGCTCCGTCCGTCACCGCCGTCACCGCGGAGTGTAGCGCTTTCTGCTTCAAAATGTTTGCACGCTGAGAGTCACCGGAGATGTGCGCCCCCAGCATGCCCAACGCGTTCAGCAGCGCGGAGGAGCCACTTGTGCCCCGTGAAACCCATTGTCCCATCATACGGCTCCAATCGAGGAAGAAGCCAAACTCGGATGCGTAAGGGCGAAAGGTTTCCAGCCTAAATTTTGTTCATTAGTATCATACCCTTGCGGACGCCGGGTGACAGTCAACTCACAGCGCGTAGTCGATTTTCTGCTGTATCTAGAGGGAGTTATACGAGGTCGGACATTACGGACAGAAACTGAACACATGACATACATCGGACTCAAGCCTCGACGGAATAGACTCCAAGACATTCGGAATGTTGGGAGCGCTTGATGGCGAGGAGAGCGGGGATTCAAGGGGCAAATGCCTCTGGGACAACAGCGGCGGTGGGCCCGGAGTGCTAGGCGACAATGCCACTTGAAAGCCTACCAGTGGTGCTATGGACATGGATGTGTATGGATGATAGAGAGTGACTGAGGGTGTGGCCTCTGGGTGCTCCAACTCGTGCAGTCTGGCCTCTAAATGTGCAATGGTTTTCTCGAGTGCCCTTGTCCTGCCCCGCTTCTCGTCTGAGTACTCGCACTCGTCGCTTTTGGGATTGGTTCGACAAGGGTGGCATACGGGCTTGTGCCCATCACATTTCTGAGGCGGTGAGTAATAGTTCAGGCATCAGGCCTCAGACGCACAATCTTCAAGAACCTGGGCCATCCGATCTCCGTCAGTAAAGAGAACAGTGCACGGTAAGACACGTGACGCGCTTGCAATTTAGGCATGCGTGACCCCTCTTGAGATGTGCGCGGACCCTCTTCTGCGGGGTCTTCACCGAGCCAGCAAGGGTGCAGCTCATATATGTAATCAGGGATGGGAGCGATGGGCGGGTTTAGGCAAGGGATTGCGAGGCCCATTTTATATCTGCTGTCAGACAAGCGCTGACTCCACTGAATCGTCCGCTTTGGCTCGAGGTGACGTGGCACCGAAGTGTGGCGCTGCAAAACTCAGTGGCTCACAGCGGTTTTACGACCTGTAGCCCGTAAATCAGACTACCCACAGGGTTACACAGGACCTTATACCGCCTTCAAAGTCGTAAGGAGTCAGGACTCGAACAGGATTCATCATAGCATCAATGAACCGCGTAGACGCAAACGCAGCCGTATCCAACGTGTTGATTCACTGTTGATTAGCAGGTATGTCGGCATTCATGTGAAAAAGTCGATTCCAACAGGTGTGCGGGCATGTTACCAACCTGCCTGTTACGTGCAACACTGCAACAATGTGGGATTACGTCAAGACTCAAGAGGTAATTGAGAGGTAAGCGAAAGTTTTGGAACCTGTTTTATGTGAATTTCTGCTGGTTTTTCCGAGGGGGTTTTAGGTCCAGACGGGTGAGTTCAAGAGGGATACATTATTTCCCCACGTTTTCCGGCATTCCTCCAGGGCCCTCAACTTCCAGTATTTCACGTCAATTTGTACGATGACACCCCCTGTTCTGGGGAGCGGGCTCCAGTCTCCGGTGGTTCGTATCCTGGACTGAGGCAACACAAGGAAGATAAAGCCGCTTTGTGCTCCTTCCAAATTGAGGCAGAAATTGATTGCTCGCCTCTTCGATTACGTTGCTGGTACTGCACACGCTGAGATTTCGCTTAGACTCCGGTCTCGATGCAGTTGTAATGCCGCGCAGGTTGCCACTGAAATTCACTCAGCTCAGCCCGAGAATGTTTGGTGATGCACACGTTATATAGAAACATAAAGCCCAGGTCAAGGAGAACAGAACACAGCCATTCATGCGAGTCCGAATATACACTTATCGCACCTCTCTTTGACATGCTTCACCAAGATGACTGGTTCCGCCCACCTAAAATCTTGTGTAGCAGGAACAAGGAAGAACTGTGGTGACATACTGCTGTATGCATTGTGAGCAGTCGTGCGGGGACCTTCTGTGTGCTCTGCTGAATTTGCATGCAGGCTGCTTGCAGTCGAACTAGAAGGAAGCTTAGCCAATGATGGAGGAAATATCTGAATACAAACAGGTTCTCGCCGGTAGCCCCACCGGTGTGTACAGCTGTATTGGTAAGTGTGCTGTACTTCGCCGCACATGGGTGATCGCACTGTGCCTCGTAAGTTCGCAATCCTCTGTTTAAATACACGAAAATACGTAGCCGCAAGTCTGGGAACGGGGTATTCAGTAATGCGGTGATTCGTTAATCTGCGCAGATGGGTGTCATCACGAAAGGTGCTGCGACTTTACAAGGTGATATGAGCCGGCATAAGCACAAAGCGCACAAAAGGCTTAATAGCACGACCATAAAAAGAAACTCACCTGCACCTTCGGTAGGCACGTCAAGTTAACTTGAGCTTTCCGACAGGCTCTAGATCAAGTCGACGGGTACAGCCGATCACCTTGAAGGCCGGAGGAGCCTGAGTCGGAGGCCCGGGTCAGAAATATTGTGGAGTACCTTTGTATATCATATTATCTGGAGCAGTGTGAAAAATTGCGAGATGTTGTTGTCCTGCGGCTGCATCCAAGATGCTGTACATATTTCCCGTTCCTCGCTCATATTTAATGATTATAGCCTGGCACGCATGATAAGCGCCGCCGGTGTGTCGGTGAGCTATCACGGAGTGATAGCTGATCTTCAGCGCTAAAATGGTACACGCAGCTGAGAGAGAATTAAAAAGAAAACAGACTAACAGTCCAGCCAAAGGATCAGAGAGCGCCTGACACGTGTGAGGACGGAGGGGACGACTCAGACGCCTGTTTGTCTTGGCAGGGTTGCAAATTTGAAATTGGTCGTTAATATTGGATCGATGGTACGCTATCCTCCTCCTCCATGATGGCAGCTAGTACTAGACAGACCCTAGATTCGCAACGGCTACACCACGATTGCCAAGGGAAGGGCACATAAGGCTTAATAACGCGACCATGAAAAGGAACTCACTTGCAACTCCGGTAGGCACGTCTTCCCACAGGCGTATTCGACGGGTACAGCCGATCACCTTATACGCCGGACGCCAGAGTTGGAGGCCTGGGTCGCAGATATCGGGGAGTATATTTGTATATCTGGAGCTGTGTGAAAAAATCGCGAGATCTTGTCCTGTGACCGATTCCCTGCAACTTGCCAGCAAGATGGGGTACACATTTTCTGTTCTCGCTCATTATGCTACTATCTTAGAACGAGATCTGTGTAAGAATGCACCTGGGTTCGGCTTTGACCACGCAAGCCGGAACGGTCGTCCGCTCCACTGATGTCATTGTCTCTCCGCAAACAGTGTCGGCCAGCGTATTATGCCTAGTCTCCTCACATGCCCTCCTGTATCCAACCTTTACTTAACTTAAGTACTGGGGGCGAGGAAAATTGATCCGTAACCCGTGGCTCCGGGCCAAATCCGGTCACCAACACCCGCATGTTGAGTTGTTGATTTCGTGCCCAAAGAGACCATGGACTCCGAATTACACTCTCGTGGTCCACATCGAGTCCACACTCAGTGAATTGGATCCCGGGGCCTGACACGGGCAGACTGCTATTATGTAAACACGCGAACAACTTCGAATCGAGTTTGCAAAAGACGGATTACTTGGTATTATGACATCTATATGGAACGGTCCATGAGAACGCCGTTGATTTCAGATGGTGGCCATGATGAATGGATTGTGTAGATAGGTACAGTCGAGCAGATAGCGCAATCCCGAAGCCTCGACAAGCCCATGCACAGGTGAGCTCGCCATCAGTTATCTCGCGGGTGATAGAACAGCTGCTGAGCTAGTTCACTCATGTCTCTCGCTTGGTCCAAAACATCGACCCGATTGGAACGCCCTCGCTTTATCTCTGCCCTCCGCTTGATCTCGCAGATATCCTGAAAAGCCATCGTAAAGCCAAATTTGCAGCTGAGCGTGAATGCGTAGCTGGCTTTGATTTCGTCGAGATTTAGCAAGTGGAGACATCGTAGCCCTTCTACCGGTTGCCTGAAGTCCTGGATGATCGGGAGCATGTGGTTGTTATACGCGCCCCTTGCTGATTCGCTTTTCCGTGGCTGATGTGCGGGCCGAGGTTCGCTCTTTCCTCGCGCGAACTCCGCTGTTGAGCTTTGGAACCTCGCACGCAAGGGCAAAACAAAATCTCGGAGATGGTCGAGGTCCGAAGCAACAGCGACGGCAAGAGCACTGTCTCCACGAGATACGGCCGTCATCCTGTGGTATGGTTCTTCGATGTCCCCGTCCCTCCAGTCGTTTGCCTTAAGATGTGTTGCAACGTCAGTCTCAAATTTCGCCTGCAGTGCATCCCTGATTTTAATCCCAGCGGTAAGAAGGGAATCCAGCACAAACGGCCCTGAGTGACTGCTGCGCTGCCTCGAATGGCCGTTTTTGGCATCAAAACATTTGGGACGTGAAAGGTGCTGAAGGGAAAGTTGGTCGCTCTCGACGACGCCCTTCCTTAATAAAAGCCCAGTCTTGCTTGCGTCGAGTAAAGTTGCCGTCCTAACGGTTATGTCAGCGGAACACGGACTCGAATAGAGACAACATGCATCTGTGCCAGCCGTCGTGTTCTAGGGTCGTTCAGTCCCCACTCGTATGTGGCCGTGTCGTGATACCACGAGTACACGCCAATTTTATGGTCCTCAAGCCCGCTCAAAACTTCAGCCTGAAAGCTCCGCTGAGCCTGTCTAAGGGGCATCATTTCTAGCTTCCGGCCGAGGTCGCATACTGTCTGGATCTGCTGTTCAAAGTTTTTAGCCAGAAAATCATCCGGTATCGGCACAGAGCGTTGGTTTTGAAAAAAGGGGACGATTGTGCGATCCCGAATAATTATGACCTCATCTCCGGCAGGTCAATTGGTGAAGACCTACCCTAGCACAGGAACTTACCGCCATCCATGTCTCGAAGTTGAACATCAGTCACTAGGATATTAAGAAGGAAATCGAGCTCACCACCGCCCGCCAACAGAGAGGCCAAGCTCTTGGATCCGTGAATCGGTATGACCAGTATATCAACATAAACTGCCAGGTCAAGAATGTTGACCGCCGTGACCTGGAGCCCGTAAGTTTCCCAAGGGAAGAAGCAACCGTGGGACATGTAAATAACCTTTTGCATGTCGGACGGTTCCCGCATCGGGTATCTGCTGGGGATTACGCCGGGACAACGGATTAAGAGAAGTAACACCCACCGGCCAATCTGGTAAAAAAAAAATAAAGAAGATGGAAAGCCAGTCCATGTGTGACCTACCACGATCTCCTCCTGAAGCGGGCCGTCGGGGTCCTGGGAGGATTTGTAGAAGACTTGGCCCTCGTGAAGCTGTCCGCTAGGGTCTGGGAACCTTCAGCTGTGACGGGCTAGCAACATGGATACCACCGACCGGGAATCATAAACGCCTCCAGCGAAGTGGTCAAAGGTATCCTATACCGTGTCAAAATGGAGTCCATGACAGACTTGACGAATTTGTGTATTCTGAAAGAAAGATACGGTGATTGCACAGGATCAAATCCAGCCTGAAGGAGGTCCATCACAGCCTCCGCGAGTGTTGGCGGCTCTGTAACGCATGACTCAGCTTCAGCAACGGCCAAAGACACTGCTTACCGCCATTATATGGGTTTTTGTCTAAACATGTGGTGCCATGAAAGGCATTGAAGTCCTTGTCTTTATCCCCGTCATCGTATGAGCGCTTCTCGAAGCCTAGGACCCGGCTGGCCGCAGGGGCCAGCCTTTTCAATCTGGTGCGAGTAACGTCAAAGACATTGTCGATCACATTCCAGAGGTACGCCGTAGCGTTTGGACGAGCCCAGTCCATGAGAGGTGTGACGGCATCCCGGCATCCCTGCTCTTGCAGGGCGCAGAGGACAGAACCTGGCACCCCGTTGTTTTCGAGGACGATTATAGCTTGTGCAGACAAACGAGGAGAGGAAGTTGGCCGTGATACCGCGAGTAGGTCAAAGATCCTGTGAGCCCGAAGTAAGCGGGTAAGGTTTATCTTCCTTTGCGACTCTCTGATCCATATTCGGGGTTCTAAGGAGTCGTCGCTTGGGTGAAGGATCCACATCCCTTTGCTCCCGGCTATGCGACCCTGGTACGCCACCGGAGTACGGTCGCATCCCAACATCGCACTGATTTTGAATGCAGCAGCACGGTTGAGAAATCCGCAGCCATCCGTCATGATCATCTCCTTTGGCGGGCATTGATCTTTATACCATCCGTTGGCATCTCCATAATTTTTGAAGTCAGGATAAGGAAGCATGGAGAGACAAAGATATCTCACACTGGTCGTCAATCGGGAATATGTTCTGCGGATTGAATTCCAGAACCGGAACAGATTTTGAGAGATATAGGTCGAATCGGGTCAAATATTTCATAAACGGCTTGGAAGATGTCAGTGTCGAGCACCAGTGCAGCGAAGAAGGAGAACCTGCGCTGCGTTGAGGTGCATCGGGTTATTGTTTCGGACATAGTCATCGTACGATATCCGATGTTCGTCTCCACACCAGGCCTGAGCGATACGGCCGTAATCCTCATTCGTCTCGATTATATATACCTTGCCCCTTTTGGGCGGCAACGCAACGTATGTTCGCCCGCACAAGATGAACTTCCGTAGAGCCCACTGCTTCACCAGTGCGCCGTCTCTGTCGTCTAGCAGTTTAATCACACTGACGGAGCCCAGCTCGCGGGCGAGATGGTGGGACCACGTCAGCTGTAGCGGTTCTAGTCGCACGTCAGGCATCTGGTCGTCAGCCTTGTACAACAAGCGAACAGTGCACTGGACATTGCCACCGTAGTAATTGGGGATGCCGTCGAACTCCCCCATAAGGCCTAGGCCGCGAGCCCTGTTTTCAACCTTGGCCTTAGCCTCACGGTCTAATTCTCTCCTACAGAACTTGATTAGAAGCACGAGGGACATCACCGTAAGGAAATACCACAAAGCCAGGTCATGAGTGTGCCCACTCAGTGTAGGGTTCCCCCGCATAATGTTCCGAATCTTCGGCGCGATAGAGACATTTGAACCCGTAAGGTGACTGATTTTCGCTTGGACGTCGGCCCAGGTCCAGTCACCAGACACAATGCCCCGGACAAGCTCCCACTGCACGCCCCTGGCAATCTGAAAGCCGTCCAGCTGATGTTGCACCTCCGCGGAGTGGGCTATCATGTAGGACTCTAGGTGTCGTCCGTGTTGCCCGTGAAACAGGTACTGCAGACAGAAAGTGTCTGACTGTGAGCTCACAGATGTGGTGGCCCTTGGTGCAGAAGAGGACTCCTCGAACCCGTCTTGCTGTGGACTAGACCTCTGCATCTTTGCAGGTGAAAAGCCCATTTGCGCCGCTCTAGGCTCAGCCATGTTATCTACAAAAGTGTATTGTGAGCGGTGTCTTGCTTTTTCCAGAGGGTACCGGAGGAGCTAGCCTGTAGCAATGGTTTCCAGTGGTTGCATGGAATTTAACCTCATCCGTTTCCCATGCGGTGCCAAGTCTGGCAGTCCGCTTTCAAAATCCGTGCGACTGCTAAGGGCCCCCGCTTGTGGTCTCGTCCGCTATTGTCTACGCAAAGCTGGGAGCATCGACTTACGTTCCTCTCCCTTATGTGCCTTGAAGCCAACGTCGGTTTGTGTCAGCGTGGCTGCTAAGTGTGTCAGGCCCAACCGGGAGGAAATTACCGAACAGTCTGGGAAGACGCACAATCTATTTGCAGAACAGCGTCCCAGAACGCGGGCGGATACAACTCGTCCAGGTCTTTGTAGTCTGCCTGAAACGTTCACAGCTATTGAATGAGTCCGCGTAATGTCGAACGAACACACCTCGATGCCGCTCATCTTGTGACGCAGAATCAAGAGGGTAGAATTGGGGTAGAAGCTTGAATTTGCTGGACGTCAAATCATTGGTCTTATACGCCAAATCACGTGATTATTTCTATCTCAAACCGATCGCCGAGGGAATCTGCCGGCACCATCTGATACGTCGGATAACCTGGCGACGAAAATTAGTCGCAATAAAAGTGCCGGGAGTTGCCGGCTATCTAGCTCACTTCAGCAGCTCAGCTTGCAATCCCGATACCGTTCCAGGAGATTCAATACCTCTGCTCTTTCCCTTCAAAATCTGAGTTCTAGGCAACAATTTATTGCAAGATCTCTAGCCACTCAGAATCGGTATCGGTCCACAGGGAACAATAAATTGGTGCGAGTTTTCCGATACCACTCCGCTGGTTGCCAGCGGAGTTTGCGTCGGATCAGACGGCCGCTTTCGGGCTTTTTGTTGATTTGGGTGTGTTGGCTGAGTCATTTTATGGGGCTATCTGAAGGGTCTATGGACAACTAGAAGCTCTTTCTGCTCCTTCAATTTGAAAAGATCTCGCCTTCCGGCAGCACCTTGATCATGATAGCTTGTGCTATTCCCCATCACTCCCATCAGATTCACGGCGACACTAGATGCGGCCTTCACTTTGGTCCTGGGTGGATTTCAGAGCTTAAGGACCACATTCGTCGGGCGGCTCAAGGCAGCTACATGATCTGTTTACCCTGTACCGACTGATAAGCAGGGAGAGATTGTTTCTCTTGTCTTTACCTTGGCTGTTGGCAACTTACCTCTACATTTTCCGGACCAGCAGTAGTCAGAATGGGTTTCGAATATTCTCTCCAAGCTTCATTCATGTTCTGATCCACCAATTTAGCAAATGACCAAAGGTGACTCAAAGACACGATGTTCAGATCAGAATTTGCCCATTATCATTCACCAGAAAAATTTTGGGAGTGAGGTCCAACTGTTCACCAAAGTAGTTCGAAGCTCTTGGATCGCACCAGACCATTTATTTGTTGGTTGGACTCCTCAAGCCGGGGTCAAAAGTGTTGAAAACAATATATCGCGCCGACGCTCGAACCATGGACATCATTCCCGGCTACTTAATAATGTATATTGACGGCATCGGCTGCCGGACCGCCCCGGTTTTCAACGATAAGACGAAGTTGAGACGAAGTAAGTTTATACCAGCAACCGCCAGCCACAGCTTGGGGGAAAGCAAGCTACTGGAGCACCAGACTTTGACCATGTATTAAGTACTGGGGGGTCCAGATATTCATTGGCATCAAGGGTGCGAATCTACGGACATTGTAAACTCGCCTTGGCACTGTAGACCAGACAACTGCTCGAGGAATTGCGGAGAAAGATTGCGCCAGCGATCTCGGAGCAGCCGGAGGTGAGTGTCGAAAGGTGGGTCACGAACCGCAGGAAGGCGCGAGGAGAGGAGCTCGAGGTAGACGTTGTCAGTGAATTGAAGACGGGACGCGACGTGGAGACAACGGAGCCGGGGGATCAGTCGGTTTTTTCGAAACAGACCGCGCAGAAGCTTGTCTGTGATGAGAATGTGCCTGCAATTCGTGGGATCCTGGATTTTCAGATCGTTCAACCGCGGAAGGACTCCGAGGCAGACGAGGAGTGCACTGTCTGTAATTACCGCATTGAGTTCCAGTCCGGTGAGACGGTTGTGGAAGGACGAGCGTTGAGCGAGGCTCAAAAAGCCCTGCCAATGGAAGGTGACGAGCGCAGTTGGACCCATCCTGGGCACGAGAATGATAGTTCGGAGACGGGGTAGGATGAGCGATCTGAAAAGGTGCCCAATCAGGTCGGCATCGCTGACGGCGAGATGGAGTTGTAGCGTTTCGACATCTAATGAGACTGAAGGCCACTGCACGTTGTGGATGTGGATGGTGGAGAAGTCGAAATCGAAGGCAAAGGCTCTGATGCCCTTGTTGACTTCTACGAGAGAAAAGGCAGCTGCAGGATCCATGCCTGCCTCTCCAATGTAGCGAAATGTTTGAATTTGATCCCATGGAATCACCGGAATGCCTTGAAGCGGACCGATGAATGTGAAGTCTTTTAATCTTGGTGCGACATAGAAGAAGAGTTTTCCTCTCCAGTCGGCGCAAACGTGGAGTGCTTCCAAGCGGTGGAGTTTTCCCACTGCGCCCATCATATATCTGCTCCCCTCATGATCTGCCCAGACGGTCACCTCCCGCCATCGGGAAGAGTTCTCGCACAAGAGCGATAGAACAGCCTGCTGATGGGATTCCCATTGCAAAGCCGAAACCTCAATTGTCAAGGCATGGTTTCCCCCCCGCCTCAATGATGATCGGAGGAGAGAAAGCAGGATACCCGCGGTCGCCTCCATCCATAGGGATGTATCGCAAAATATGCGGGACCACAGCTTAGGTGTTTTCATCGCAATTGTGTGCCAACGCGATGACACCTGTGACCTGTGTCAGACATTGGTGGCTAGCGAAGCGCGGGGGAGTGGCACGCACCTGTGACAATAGAAGAAGATCCCGTTTGGCCAACCGGTGGAGCTCGTCTTCGGCGGTCGAATGTTCATAAACATGCTTTTCGGCCGCCAAACATTCAGCGAAAATTTGGATGAGCATCTCTGTGGGGAGCCGCCGAATCGTCGGAGGGCCCGGGCTAATGAGCAAATGAGCAACAATGGCAAGGAGATTGCTTCAGGAGATGGGATTGCGACTGAAGTTAAGCATCGTACCCGTGATGCGTGTTGTCGTCGGCTGGCACGCAGTGGGAGTCGACCATTCCGCTGGCTTGAGCTAGGACAAAGCCGAGCACTTTAAATATGCCATTCGATCCGACGGTGCGGATTGTGTGGCGGATGATGGTGCCTCGCTTCAACGTTATGCGACAATATAGGAAGCCAATTAATCCGAGGAAAATGTGCATTGAATTAGACGCATATGATGTCGATACATGATCCTCCGCGGCCCGGGAAGAGAGGCCGCCCGGGAAGAGAGGCCGCTCACCGGGATACTAGTAGGTAGGTAGGTATATTCCGGCGCGGTCCCGTTAAGAAACAGCCGGGGCCCGTACTACATACAGTTGTCAATTGTATGCTACGGATACCGTCAATCTTTGACCAATTGAACACCTCAGGTGTTCACTCAGGCTGAGTGAGCCATTTACACCTCCGACAACATCGAGTACAAAAAGATAAAAATACCGGTTGCGCGAGGGAGATGCAACTCTACCATTCCATGGTGTCTCAGCCTCAGTTGTGGCTCTACGCAAGTGGTCTGCGGACTTCACAGGGCATTTCGACAACTTCATGATGGGAGTGCGGAACAAGTGGTGATTGTGGTGTTGCCGTGGTTCGGTTCAGAACCGATCCCGAACCTGAACCGAACCTGAACCGCGCCCCAATTCAGGTTCGGAGGGACGTGCGAACCTGAACCGAACCCCCGGTGCGGTTCAGGGTTCGACAAAGTTGGATTTTCCTGTGCGAACCCCAAGATTTCTGCCCACATTGAGCGCCAGTTTTGACACCAAAATGAGGTTGAAATGTTCTTGTTTCGGTGGAGTGAGCTTGATATTTCACTTTGCAAGTTCATGCCTTCTTGGTATGCATTGCGCAAGGCATTCCAGCGGAAATTCGTGAGTCAGTGGATTGAATTGTGACCAATGAACCAGCACTGTATCTTGATTATATCAGAATCTCTCGAACTTGCCTCAAATCAACGGTACCTCGCAGATGAAGGTCACTAGAAGCACGAAATGGAGTTTAAGAAACAGTCAACCTAACTTTTGAGATATTGGGGGTTCTCAATGGGATCATGATCAATCGGCAAGAGTGACTTTGTTGCTGGGCACTTGTTTAGCCAGGTACAAGAGGTCGGATTCGTATTCAGGTCTGTCAGCAGCCCCAGGGGAACGACTGGATCACTTGAGGACCTTATGGTCGTGGTTTGCGACGGTTGAAAAAATTTCAGGTTCAGTCCAGGTTCGAACCTCTCCGAACCTGAACCGAACCTCCTCCGAGTCGCACCGAACCCGTAGGTTCGGTTCTGGGTTCGACAAAAGCCCCGAACCGAACCCATCTTCAGGTTCGAGGTTCGGTGAATTGGAGAAAGAACCGCACCGAACCGAACCCCGGCAACACTACGGGATAGCATGCCGCTGCCTACACCGGACCTATCCGGTGTCGGCACGTCGGCACCGGGCCGCCTCTACCTGCCACGACGTTGACACCACTGCTTTTTTGACCTCGGAACACAGTACTTGTGAGGATAAAGAGTGCGTAAGTACTTTGAAAGAGTTGTCACTCAAGTTGGGGGGTGGATAACCTGTGCTTCAGGAGATTCAAGGAATGTGCCGCATATTCGGATATATCCATATCGTATTCATATTCACCGGCCTGGATACAAATAAATATGAATGTGGATGGATACAGCTACGATACGGATGTGAATACGATATGAATTTGAATATGATACGTGATTTTCGTATTCATATCATACTTATTATCAATGCTTATTATGGCCAGCACTGGAAGCGATAACCAGTTCGTGGAGTGTCGCTGTAATCCCGCTCAACCAAGCGACCTGCACATCTTGTAGTCGCTTGCATCTCGCTTTGAGGTGGCGGTGGAATCTCCCTCTCCCAAATCACAGTCTCTAGTAAGGGCGCGAGACGCAGACTGTCGCGGGCCTCGGAAATTGATCCCCGCAGCCACACTTCCTTCACTTTTGGACCGACAACATAATACGGTAGCTTTGTCAGGTAGTCAGCAAGGCCAGGAGCCTCACGCAAGTCCAATGTCACCGCGTTCTCAACGGAGGTGAGTATCTCGCGGTAGGAGATATAGGAGTCCATGGTACCTCCGAGGCCGATGTGACGTGGGTGCCGGAAAAGCTCCGAGTGTTCCCAGTGAAAGGCTGAAAATCGGTTGTGAAACCACACATGCAGCTTCGTGAGCTGTGGAAAATGCCATAGGTCTAGGAACTGAGCGAGGGAGGAGCTTGAAATCGGGTCTAAGAGAGTGAGGATCAATGTCGTCACTTTTGTGGCTAGAATGGCTGTGGACCATTCGAGGTCGATCCATTCCGTCTCCGTGCCGAAAACTCCGATGCCCTCCAATTCCAAAACAACCAGCTGATCGGCGGATTGCAAAAGATCCGTGAGCTGGTCTGTGGTAGGCCAAAGTACGACCTGCTCGGAGAGTGACTGAGGAAGTTCCTCCGCTCTGCGGGGCTGCCTCACAGACAGGTGCTGGAGGCCGACAAAAGTATGAATGTGATTCCAGGGGGCCGGAATCCCAACCAGTTCGAGATGGGTCAACGACGACATCCCTCCTAATACGGACTGAACAACTGGACACAGCACAGCGCACGGCGGTGAAACCAGGGACAGGTGCGTTAGGGATGGAAAAAGTTTTCCATCCAGGGGCGCACAAAGTGCAAGCATGGTCTCCGGAACCGTCGCTACGACTCGGAGGCTGCGCCACTTCTCCGCTCGAGAGGCAGCTTTGCCAAAGGCTGCCATCAGTGCTTTATTCTCTGCCTTGCTGCCGCCTCTGGCATTCGACCACACTGGAGTGTGCAGCAGAGTCACGTTGAGGAGGCGTGTTCTAGAGTTCTCCAGATAACGGTTGATGTAGACCGGCGTGGATTTCCGGTCGACGATGATATTGGCCCAGAGTATGGGCATGGCCGCTACAACACTGAACAGTTGCCTGGAAATCAAGGCAAGCCGGCGTGCTGTGTCTGTGAATGCCCTTGACATTGGATCATGTTCTGCGCAGATCATCCACACGATGATCATCCATACATCGTCGACGAGGTACGCCATGGTGGACTGGGGAAGATGGACTGCTATAGGATGCTACGTTCGGTTGTTATTCGTAAGTACATGTACCATCATATATATATATTGGTCACAGGCGGATCTTGGGCGGATCGCTATCACATGGTCCCGAATTCCGAAAAAAATATCTCTATCTATTCTTACCTATTCTTTATCTCGATGTCTTCCCGAAGTGATCAAATTGAGCCGTAACACGATGGGTAACCACGAGCGTCGCCGAGGAACGAGGGGAGAAAAAACCGAGGCAGGCACTTTTGGATTTGCTTTGGATGCACAACAAACTGGGATTCTGATCTGGGAATGCCGAAATTTATAGCTAGGTTGAGTGCATTCGACAATCTCAATGAGACACGGGGCACAATCCTTTTTCCCGGTGACCGTTTTACCGCCGGGGATACCCAGGGTGCTCGCTCCCTTTGTTATTCTCATCCACTGCGGCCTCGGCGCATTGACCTTCGCACTGCTGGGGCAAATTTTAATCTTCAAATGCGGATGAGACGTTGCACCACCTTTGAATTCGTGACATGCGCCTTCTCTGCGACATTCTCAACTTTTAAGGCAACCGGCGTTGGCCAGGGCTTGCCTGAAGAGTACAGGAGATGGACGTGGCCCTGTTTTGCCAGAGTGAGTTGAAGCGTGAGTGAGAATGGTTCGGAAGATAATGCTGACGGGTCGATCACGGAGCACACTTCGCCCCTCAATGGCTTGGGGAGTGACACAATCCGGAAGCATCGGAGACTCCGGGTGGTTTTCCTGGATGAATATGTGAGTTTCGGTGTGGCGCCGGCAAGGACCACTGTTAGTTGCCTTGTCAGCCTCCGCCCTCCTTCGCGCGCGCATTTCACGCCGTCTTGATTTCGCTGCCCGCTTGTCAGCAGCCGGGTGTGCAACAGGACGGTCGTGGAAGGTTTTGTCGTCCATGTTATTTCCCGGGGGCAGGGGAAGAGGGGGAGTTTCAGGTGCCAAGACAACAATGCACTAGGCTTTTGAAGATGTTTGGAATGATATCATCAGTCCCCAATCTTCTCTTGGAACCTGTGTACAGAAACTATTTACATAAAGTTCGGTCCTGTACTACCTCGAATGGACGCTAGTAATTTGTGTGCATGGGATCATGGACTGTGGATACCGTGGGTCCGTGGTCTTGCCTTCCAAGATTGGTGTTAGTTTCCTATAAAGTCGTCTTCAAGAAAATGCGACCAGGTTGGGTCATGGTGTTCCGGTGCATGGTGAACGCAGAAAGGACCTTGTTTGCAATTCCAACTTTCACCAGCTCGGGTCTCGACTCTCCTGCCTCCCCGGAAAGGTTGAACTGATTGTCCGACTTCCGTGCGGAAGGATACACCACTGCGTTGGTGTCTAGCACGTCCGTAAGTGGGCGACGGGGAAACACCTCTCTCGTGGGAGTCTCGACTTCGTCTCCGCTGTCAACGAGAAGCCGCAAGCCGCAAAAAAGCTATGCTGCAGAGCAACCTGTGATGGCGGTCGTGCGGGTTGAAATGACACTAGTGGGAAGCCACAGGCCGCAAAAGCTATGCTGCAGAGCAACCTGTGATGGCGGTCGTGCGGGTTGAACTGACACTACTGTACTATTTCGACCGTTTGTTCGGTGACGCGTGACAGAGGTGACGGTTTTCAGGCCCGAAGCGGCCTAAAACGTCAAACTTCGGTCCGGCGGTTGCCGGACGTCCATTTATGGTAATTTCCAATGATTGCCGAGAACTGAAGACCCTACTGTATCCAGTGAACTTTGGGGACGTGCAGTAAATAAACGTTGGGCAAGCTACCTCCCATCATGAGCGGTACCAATTTCCTCTTCACTCGCAAGCACTCGCTCTCCGCCGACTTTCAGCGAAAGGCGGTGGTGAAGCTGTTCAGCCAATGTTCAGCGCAAGCGGTGAACGAGCCTGCAGCCGCTTTGCGCTCGAGGAGATGAGCCGCAGTATCTGTCACAACCTTCCAGCCCTCAAAGTCGGCGGGCATCCCGCCCAGCACCGCAACGATGCGGCCGCACGAGTAGACGACGGGAATTGAAAGCCTGCCGGGGTCGGGGGCGGTTAGCACTGAGGCATTTGAGCGTGTCATAAGGCAAATACCGTCCAGCCCAGTTGATATAGCGAAGATCGGCGGACCCAGTGAGGGCCTGGATCTCCTCCCGGGTGTATGTCCTGGCGCCTGCCGAACCCAACTCTTGGATGAAGGAGGTCGCCAAAATCACAGTGAATGGTGACGCTCACGTATTGTCATTAGCGCTCAGCGATGACGCGTCGATGCTTGCAGCCGGTGTCGGCCACGAAATCCTCATTTATGATCTCGCCACGGCGCAGGGCGCGCAGCCGGTCCACACGCTTCGCGGCGGCACAGGCTCTACCCTAGGAAGGCTCGAATTTCAGCCAGGTGGACGGAGGCTCCCAACTCTGAAAAGATTGATCGGGTGAGAGTATGGAACCTCGACGCGCTGGAACTCGACCATCTGGCCGGTGCTGCGGAAGCGGCGACCAACGCTGCCTCCTCTATTCTCTCGCAGCATTGGTCTGCACAGGATCTGGCGACTGCTGCGCTTCAGCCGAAGATTTACCAAATCCTCGCCGGTGAGAAAAGTGATAAGAGCCAAATGACACTGTGAAGTCTTCCAACGCATGCGCATCCATCCACTGTAGATGTTCCAGTAAGACAGCCATGACGGCTTCGTTCGCAGTCTGTACATTGAGAGCATAACAGCGCTCCATGTGGGCATCCAACAGTTCCATCAGCGGCGCCACCGTCTCCTCTACACCAACCATCCGCAAAACCTGCCACGAGCGTTGAAAAATCGACCATCCTGATCGTGAGACTGAACTCGGAGGACCCTGTGGATTCCAGCACTCTAGAAAGCACCAGCGAATCGTCATCGATGGTAACAACAATGTGGGACCAAAATTCTGGTCGCGCGTCGACATAGCTTTTGAATTGAGTGTGGACAAGGCGCGCAGAATCCCGGGTGCGGAGCAGAACACAAGGATCATACACCGTGTCGTGTTCCATGGTGAACGACAGGATTCGGGTAAGAAGTTCCAACGGAAAGACTGGGTCAGGATACTACAAATATTATCAGTTGAATGACTGGATCGAATACAATAACAATACCTTGGCAGCATAGACGGCAACATCCGGTTGCGACTCCGTAACATCTCCTGCTTGCATGCGAAAGGGAGTTGAATACCGTGGCATCAAGATGAATTTAGGGCACGAGCATACCTGATGTTGTATTTCCATCGCAATCCATGCGAGCGAGGTGTTTGTGACGAAGCTAGACTTGAATCAGAATACGTTGGTGACGAATGAGCCACACTTTATACGGACGTTTATATGGCGAGCAACGACAATGCGGAGAAAAAGTGAACACAAAATGAGAACAAATGGGAAATGGGATTACCGGCGATCGTAAACGGGATCAACAGCGGGATCACCCCGGCACTCCCGGCCTGGTCGGTATTTTGGTGCCGATCACAACTCCTAAGGGGCTGCCTCCCTTTCTCTTGCATGCCTTCGACCGCGGTGGGTGTTAGTATAATAATGGCTCTTTCAGTAGTCCAAAAACATCCTTCCCACATAATTGATTCCAAAGTGTCCGTGGATTGGGCGAGATAGTTGCCGCTGAACAAATTTGAAACCCCAGAATCAGCGCAGCTCAGTGTTGTCTCAATGTGGAGCCAGATTTTGTGCGGCCATGGGGGAACCAAGATCAGCTGTAATAAAGCAATCATGAGCTTACTTGCTTCTTACTTGAAGCTGATGTTGGGAATAATCCAGGAAGACTACCCAGAGCGATCATTGCCATCAATTCCCATCAAACCGTAGTGATACAGGAGATACTGCTTCCTATATGCCGCTTCTCGAATCAATCCATTGGGGCAAACGATGGGCAGGATGTCTAGTCTATGTATGGGCAAGGACTGTCAAAAGCTGGAAAGCAGGCTGTTTATAATTAGTTGTTGAGTAGGCAAGGTACCGATTGCCGGTGCTGCCGCCGTTTTGATCCCGCTGTGATCCCCGGTTTTCCCAAATCCCATACTTTCACCACAAAATGGGATAAAGGATTTCAATTTGGTTTTATATACGCCGAATGATATCATGGCGATCGGTCAGGGAGGCCAAAGGGAGGCTATGCAGTCAGGGGTAAAGCTGCGAACGATCGGGCTCGTTGTCGGAGCCGAGACGGAGACAAAAGAGCAGAGAAATTTTGATGTAAACAGAGAGAAATACACAGCCAGAAAATACAATCGAATACAGAATACATGCACGGCACTGCACCTAATTCAGGCCAGCCGCATATCGATATATGTCCACTGTGAACTCCATTCGATATCGGGATCCACCGAAAATGTGTGAATGTTGGCGTTTAACCAATCGAACAAGAACCCGGGCAAAGGCACCGCTTCAGAATAAGCGACCAAATGGACTGTAATATAACACCAAATCGCCTGCGGCGAAGAAAAATCTCGGTTTTTGGCCTCTGGGACCAAAATTTGAACCTACGGTGACAAAAAGTCACTTCGTCAAGGCCGCCGGTGACCTGTGACGACGACCATAATTCGTTGCCGTCCGAGTCCTCCGTGACGCGTGACTGCCGAACTGATTGAAATACTACAGTACGACCGATTGGAGAGCGGCAAATATCTGCGCCGCTTTCTCGGACGAGACCAAACCAGAAGCGTGAAACTTCGTAGTTCTGGAGAGCAGCTGACGACAGTCAAGCAAACTTTCCACATCACTTGGGCTCTTGAAACTGACATTAAGTGATGCGATGGAAGGGAAGTCGCACGCAGAAACAAGCGCGGCGATCCCGCGATCTCCACGGTAGCAAATATCCAGGTCGGTGACTTGCAAAAGTATGACGGGGAGCACTTTCCCGGAAAGCGGTCGACATTGTATGTCGCGGAGTGAGAGTTTGACCCAAGTTAGGTGCCGCTAGCAGAACAGCACGAAGCTGAGACACCGTCGGCGCCAAGGTTCGTTCAAGGTTGAAAACACCAAGATCGTCAAGCGGGTGTAAATGGATAGGTGCGTCCATGAAAGAACAAAATTGTCAAGTCGGAGTACGCGCAAGGAGGGAACTGCCGTGCCGGAACGGAATAATGAGGGGAATGGTCGACGGGGATGAGTTGAAATGGTTCGTGGGGCGTAAGCAAGTTCCAGGGTATGTACTTAGATGAGGTGCATCTGCAAGATTGGCCAGAACAGCAGGTCTGGCTGCCCTGGTACTGGTATATTCCGTACCGCAAAAAATTTGGTGAGTTTTTTTTTTCTTCTACTTTTTTTAGTCAGTTTTGAATGTTTCTGCTAAGAAAAAGTCGTGCACGCGTACTTCAAAGCACAACACGCGTGGTGTGGACGTCACCCATGCTCTCACTGTCCCAGAAATCACCAGGAGCGTTTTTGGAGCGCCTCCTGCGGCGGTATCTTCGCAACGATTTTCCAGATCAAGGCGTTGATTGTCTCCTTGGGATCAACTTGGGATGGCCGGTCATTCAGTTAGTCCAGTCGCGTCCACACTCTCTAAGCATTGCTCACAATAGGTGCAGTGTCCCTTTTTGACTTAAACGACGTCTATATTCAATTTCAAGCAAATGTATATACAAATCCGAATCGAATTATTTTCTCTGTCTTTCCTCTTTTCTTTTCGGGTTCAAGTTCACCAAACGAGCCTCCAACCGCGGAGCGGCTAGGAGGACTCGTTGCCATGCGCACGCAGTGGCCCCAAAGCCCAAGTCTCGTTAAAGAACGGTTAATACGGGCTCAAAATCTTCCATCCAGTGCAGGACAGATCCGGTGGCACAACTTCACAGTAACGAGTGGGCAAACAACCTTCGAGGGCCAGGTTCCTGAGGAACTCGAAGGAACAACAATGCAGTCCGCAGATATAATCAGTCAGAGATCGCAACTAAAAAGTATTTGAATAATTTCTTCCATTGACTGTGTCAGATATGCGCGAGCGGCATCAGCGAGTCCGTCCCCGCTGTCCCGCACGTCGCCCACGGGAGGCTCTCATTGTATCCTTCCGGTGACAGTTCCCCGGCCGACGTTGACGTAGGAGACTGTACAATGTCCCGCAGGAACGCCGGTAGTAACTCCATTGCCGCGACTGCGTCCTGATCCACTGGGTCCACGGGGTGCTGGGGTGTGCTCTCCTGATAGTAAGGGATTTCGTCGATCGGGTACTCAGGCATGAAATGGCCCTGCCACTGATGGTGCGTCGGAGGTGGGGTGTTGGTCAAGGGGCACTGCGTTTCCGTACTCGTTGGGTAGTGGGATTGGGCGATGAGGGGCCAGGGCGGGTGCGAGTGAGAGCGAGATGGTGTGAGCGCCGCGCTGTACTTGGAGTCCGCATTTCCCTCCGCATCTGAGCAGTACAGTGCTAATCAGCAGCCCAATGTGAAATGCTCATGTAAACTCACAAGGAAGACACATCTGGCAGACCTTCCGTCGCCGCCAATTCACATAATTGCACTTCATACAGATCCAATCGCCTGGCTGCTACAATGAATTGTAAGTGGTGTGCAACGAACACACACGAGAAAATGTACGTAGGACATAGGCCCTCGGTGGCCAGTGTTTATGATGCGGGGCTGTTTGGGTGAAAATACAGCTCAATGACGCGTTAGGGCAGGGGATGAAATTGGTGCTTGCCGAAATCCATATGACTTGGGGCGGCCTGATCTGCCCTTGCTCCGGTAATGGCTCATTGTCGGGCCAGTACATGAAGCAGGGCGATGCTGGGTCCGTCGAGATGTTCCGGACTCCGCCGCCGATTGCCCATGCGCGCCCCGATGGCGTGAGAAACGGGAGCGTCCACACCGACTGAGTTTCCTGGGGAAACGGTGGGGGAAGGTTCCCATACCAGCGTGAATCTTGTTGCAAAGGACCTTCAGAGCCGAGTGGAGTCATGTCGCAAGAATACGGCGAGGCTGAGGAGGAACGGGGTGGCGGCTGCATGTACGATGTGGGCATCGGGACGGATAGCGGATTGAAAGATTGGAGGTAATGCAATTGGGAGGCGGCGGCAGCAGCAGCGTCACCGAGATACGGATGACCACCTCCAGGGGTGTGTTTTCTCAGGGTGCAGCTCTTGGGTAAGAGATTGGTCAACATGGGGAGGCGATGATACGGGGAATGAGGAAGAAGAGACCCGGGTTTGATTTATAGAATATTAGACGCCTGCCGTACTGCAGTGAGGACAGTGTCACGTAAGTGTCGCAGCTACTATCGAGCGGCGGCAAATAATTTCTACGATAAACGGTTTCTCGGAAGCGACGTACTGATTTGTTTGAGGATAAGCGCATCACCGATATGACAAAAAGCTTGTGGGCTTGCGCGCTTTCTACCGTGTGAGCCAAAAAAAAAAAAAAAGGCTTAAATGATGCCTAGGACAGGCCAGATTTTTTTTTCCGCCGTTTTGTGGACTTTTAGACATAGCTTGTAGCGTTCTGAGCTTTCGTCTTTTTTGGGCTTTTATGAGCCAAGCTCGTACAAGCTCGTACATGAGGGCTGATAGGCGGCAAGAAGTCAGAATGACTTGCCGGACATCCGTGTTAATTGCCTTGGTCGAGTAAAGTTTCTTAGTCACGCTCAGACTGGTTGACTTTCCACAAGCGTAGAAATATTCCTGAGGAGTACTTTCAAGCTTCCCGACGACAGCTGTCGGGACTATGGCGGGAATACTGTAAAATAATTATTTTCCTCGAGAAAGTGACACACCCCAAAATCTAGACGAAAAAGTGACCACCTATGAACAGGGGTTAGAAATTCCGCACACTGCTCGCTGGAAAATGAGGCAACTCGTGCACTGCCAGAAGTTGCACTCAACAGTATCTACTATTTTGCTCTGATGACAGTGATTAGGAATCTACACTGAGACGATTTGGGCTTCCTCGCGAGAAAGAAAAAATGAATATGAATGTGAACGGTCAACCCACGACCGCGGAGATCATTGCTTATCCAGTTCATGCTATACCTGTGTGTAGACGGACACATTGAAATCATCATTACTCCCTGGTTGCACCCTGCTGACTATTCGAAGACCCCGGGCCATTCGTCGGATTGCCAGATACCTTTGCGGGAGTACCTTGGCGGGTGGTGGAGCAAATGCCGGAAGCCGGAAGCCGTGTCTTGCTGAGTTCTGGTAGCTCGTGAAATTGTTTGGCGTACCCAGAATCAGTTGAAAGCCCATCTCATAGGACATAGGCTTTCTGCAGAGTATATCCCGTTGGAGGTGTCGGCTACGTGTGAATGCTGCCAGAATAAGCCACTACGTTTGGAGTTTGCTGCACCTGTTACATTTAGGTTCGCATTTCACTGCTGCCCTTTTCGGCTCGAATTTAAACCAGGGTGCCACTTTTTCTCAGAAAACCGAGGTGTTACACAAAGTAATTATTTTACAGTATTACACCCATACGGGACCCATCAGTTTGAAGCCCAAAAGGAGACGCGGTTTAATGTGAATCTAGAAAATTTCTGAAGGAGGGGTCGCTACCCTCCTTCCAGATTTTGCTAATGAATAAACTGGTTAGCTTCTCAGGCCGTCCTGTGGACCAATTTCACCAACTAAAACTCGGCACACTCCCAACAGCCACCGGACTTCATTCCGACTTTTGTTCAAGGAGAGATGCAACCTCGATGAAAATATTCTGAGTCATGGAAAACCAACCCATTGTCGGACAGCCAGAATATCTTGAAGCTCGATCACATCACTGGCACTTTCAACTACGCTCAGGAGTTTTTCAAGCTTATGGAAAGTCAACCACTGGCCCTGCAACGCAACTGAAAGGAGACAAACGAGGACTGACAGGCAATAGCTGTGTATCGGAAGGTGCCAAAATGACATGGCGGGGTGGATATTCGTATCATATCCACCCCTGTAACCTATCGTATCTGTATCCGGGCGTACTCATATTGATTTGTATCCAGGCCGGTGGATATGAATACGATGTGAATGACTTGGATTGGGCCTCTTCGAGGCGGGTGCTGAACCTTTAGGTCTCGCGGGTGAGCGAAGACCTTGTACATTGAAGGAAAGAAATGGATAAATTGGGTAACTACATCCTAAAGCGTGGAGACACTGCAGGGGAATTCATCATGGCACTGGGAAATGGAGAATTTCGTTTCCGGGAACCAAAAATAAGCATGCAATGCTGGATTTCGACGGGTTTCAGCAAAGGTGGACAGAATCCAGCCAGCTGGGCTTCAGATTTCAAAATGAGACAAGCCTCTGTACATTGGTGAGCCAGAAAATCTGAGCGCAAGCCATCAGCACTCTTCCTCTTTTCACCAGACAGTCTTGAAGACAAATGACTATGGCGAGCAGTCATCTTCCTCAAAGTGAGAACATCAATTTGATGATCAACAACGAGACAGTGCACAACAGCAGCTTTATCTTGCAGCGAGAGACGGACGAAAGGATCACATTTGTTTATAGCCAAATCTGTACTCATATTCAGAAAACCTTCCCATGTATGAGCAATATAGATCTTACTGGAGATTCCGCCTCGTGTACGAGAAGTTCAGGCCTCTCGCGTATGCGTAGGTACTTCAGGGGGTACAAAATCAATCCCACCCGTACTTGGTGTCGGTGAGGAGGGAGGTGAGGACCATAGGCGGACACTGAGAACCCTCGACACTGAGAACCCTGAGAAACGAGGACCAAGTCGCAGGGCAACGAAGCAGCGGCAGGGACATTGGGCAAAAAGACGGAGATGGTGCCAGCATTGGAAGGGATTTTGAGCAAACCGGAAAGACAGGAGCCACGGGTGGGAATCCCTGAATCTATCAACCAATCCAGGGAAACACGGGAGCTCGCAGCAGAACGATTAAATCGAGTGCATATGGATATATCGCAGAAGATTGCGGAGGACGGCATGGGACGAAGCAAAGGTGAGGTGTAGAGGGAGGACAAGCAGCCCTTCGATTTCACCCGTGGGGAAGAAGCAACGGCGAGGGCAGAGATGTAGACGAACAGGAGAGTCGTTGTTGGAGCACAAAATGAGCACAAATGGATTCGGGCCGAAATGACGTCCGAGGCAGCGGATCCGCGGATCACAAAGCGGAAGTGAGTACTTGTCCAATCTGAGTCTTCACGAAGTTGCTGTCTACGTGCAAAGGAATGACAGAATGGCAGTGGATTGAGGAATGTACTAGGTAGTGTGTATGAACCGTGCAATGAAGTTTTGTGGACCTCTGGTTGGATATTCTGCATTGCAATTTATCTCTGATGATGACAAACTTGGATGATGCAATGCTGTGTTGGCCGAATCCCAAGCTCTCCAGGGTAGCCAAAACCTAAAGGTTCAGCAATAAATTCAGATATGCAGCACATTTTTTTATCCTACCCCCACCCTAGAGGATATCCCCTTACCAGTACTGAGGGACGCTGTCGATGTCCATATCGATGTTGTTACAGGTAAGTCCTATGCCGACATGCCGCCATGTCGCTGGTGGCCAACTCACTCCGTGATTGTCAGCCGCGCGCTGTTCCGGGGAACGGCCACTCCGCCCCGGGTCGGGCCGCAGAGGATGGCCTCGATGGCCGTATTCAAACAGTGGTATTGGCTTAGCCTCGATGGCCGTATTCAAACAGTGGTATCCTAGGATACGATGAGCGACTTATCCGTATGTGTACTGTAGCATGTCGACCAATCCTTCACGCCATGTCACCGTCACCGCAAAGGCTCACTGGATAATTTCTCGGCAATCACGTTACCGTAAAGGATGCCGGAGCGAAAGATTTTGGCGTTTTTTTTGGCCTAATTCGGCCAAGAAAGCCGCCGTCACCACCTAAATCCTTCATTTCATGGCCGTCCGTCACCCGTCACCTGAAGGATCGGTTGAAATGGTACAGTATTCATCAAGTATTCATAGTGCTGGCCAAAAATATGATACGCCAAATTTAATTTTGAATATATTCAAATACAACTGGATACGATACTTATCATAATTCGAAGGTTCACCTTGAGAATCCGCAATTCAAGTTTCAACTCGTTAAACCTTGAGCCTCTTGATTGATCAGTTCAGCTCAATTGCTAGTTCCTCGTGAGGGCGCCTGAATACTGTACTATTTCGACCGAGGTGTCACACCATGTCACGCGTCACCATAGGTGTTCACTTTTCCGAGTTGTTCATTTCTGCGGCGATCACGTCAAAATTGCCAAATATGGTAGTCCGGCAACTGCCGGAGGCGAACATTTGTGACGTTTTTCCCGACCTATTTGGGCCTCCAAAAGTTGAATGTCACCGTCCACGGGACACCAAAAGTGTTCAGTTCAGAAGATCGCGTACACGTCACCTGAACACTCGGTCGAACTAGTACAGTACAGTACTGTTCGTATTCAGACTAACGAAACATCAGATTCACGCACGACAGGCCAAAGTAATTCGACTCCACACTGAGCGCTTCAAGAAAAAAACGAAGTGAACTTCGTTCTCAAGTAGCGTCTTGGTCTCGGCCCCTTTCTCCGAAGCTATGCCATGCCAGTCTCACAGTAGTTTGAAGAATAGGATGAAGAATAGGATGGATGAACCTACAAGTTACACAGGAGGATACGTGTCGAACGTGTCAAGACTGTACCCCGCGGGGGGCATATCCCGTATACACAAGACCCCCCGGCGGGCAAGTGCGGGCATAAACTCGAGTCGCGGAAAAACGGGATAGTCCTTCGACTTCACATAAATTTCAACCTCTTCCAGTGCGGGAGCATCGTTCAGAAACGTGTCCAGTTTCTGCCATTGGCCCGCTGGTCGCTTTCCATCCCATATAAATTGGATCGACACCGTGCGGAGGTGATTCAAATGGCGAGGATCGCCCAAGTCGCGGAGCCGCATATTGAGATCGGGAAGGGACAGAGCACGAAGGTCAAGAGTCTGCAGGGTATGGATTGTCGTAAGAGGGGCCGAAGGCAAGGTCTCGTCGAAGCAGGGAGCCATTCCAAGGCGCCGGATCGTCGCGACATTCCGTGGAACCAAGGGGTCAAGCGGGGTGCAGTACAGGCACAGCCAGTGGAGCTGTGTAATATCGATGACAGTGAACGCATCGAGCAGCATCTGCACCTGCTCCTTCTTGAAAAAAAACAGCTGCAGCGTCTGCAGCACAACACGTGGTGATCCGAACGGCAGACGCTCTTTGGCGGGCTGTACAAGATCTATACTGTCGTCGAGGTCCCTGTTACTCATCATCTTCATCGTCATCGACTTGAGGCTCGTGCACTCGCCGAGGAACTCCTGGATCTCCAGCGCGTCTCGCAATTCGAAAGCGAAGAGCGAGAGGTGTCGCAAACGTGGCAAAGCAAATGCGCGCCTGAGCGCGTCGCGCAAAGGCCCGAAGCGAGGGTGACCATATAGTGGTCTGAGCACAAGACACACGACTTTGATTACGGAGGAGAATATGTGGGCGAGACTGGCCGCCATAGACTCGTCCGTGAGAGTATTGTACCACAACTCGAGCCCTCGAACGTGGGACGACAGATGGGGGCTCTCCGTCAAGAGGGTGGAAAATCTGGCCGGCGAGATGGGCGAACGACCGCCGCGAAGGGTGATTCCGCAGAAGATGTGGGTCTGGCAACGACGCACAAGTAGCCGAGAAACCAGTGCACAGTTTCTGAGAGTTTCCAGTGTGTCCGGGGAACTGTCAAGCATCCACGGATTCTCGTCTATACCATTCGCAAGAATATCGATGATGGAATCCACGATTTCTGTCGGTAGTCCCGTGAGATGCATGACTGGACGGCGGATGGATGCATCTGACAACGACTGACCCTTATATACTGGTCCTGCGCCACACCCGGTATCCGGAGTCCATTTGCTAACTCAAAGTACCGGCACACCGGGACCCCGGCGGTATAGCGGGGTACTACTAGCGGCGGTCTAGATGGGGAAGTGATCGGGAAGATGCCGTCGTCAAACGACCTTTCGCAAGTTGCATTTGCAACGTCTGGTAGCTGCTGTATGAACAGAACGCAGTCTCGACTGCGCTGCTTACGTACAGTGATTGCGAGAATGTATATGGACTAAACAGGAATCAGTAGAGAATCTGTTACTTCCCGTGCATGTCTGAATTGATCGATGGTTGATCATCGCTTACCCCTATGTTGATCATCGCTTACCCCTATCTTTTCTTGCCAGCAGCCATCTTATCTACACAGATGCAAGGGGGAATCTGAAATCAACTTTCGAAATTCGGATATCCGGTCGGAAAGTTTTTTAAGCCTCAATCCTAGACCAGGCCCCCGGTCACTACCGTGTAACCTCGTCTGCAAGTGCATAAATCAAAGGTCAAAATGACCTCCGCGTCGGTCTGTAAAAGTGCATAAATCAGTCTTCAAAAGGCGGAGCTTCGTCTTCAGTAGCATAAATAACGGTAGTTAGTCCGCAAAATGTCCGTATATGTATAATATAAGCTTGAACGTTGTAATCAACTTGAACTGAAAATTGAAGTGCAGAGTTTCGGGTGCCAAATTTGCAGGCGCAAGCAAGGCGCAAGGGAGCAAGGAAGGCCAGATCCATGCGAACTGCACTATGTAGTCACTGAAACGGTCCAGTTGGCTCCAGATATTCCCTGGACGGGCGACATACCGAGAAGCTCAGTATTGATAACAGTAATGGCGGCCAAAAGATCGAACAAGAGATCTGAGCCTGCAGGAAAAGAACGGAACCCTGACTACCATACTGAGAAGCCGCTGTCGGGAACACTGAGGAGATCTACAACAAGCGAGGTACGGGCTCATTTTGTTGTAGCATCTGTTTATAAGAGACTAGAGTCTAGAGGAGATCACATTACAGGTCCAGCGGGCGGATCAAGCCCCTTGCCCCCTCAACTGTTGGGCCTTTTTCTCGGGCCGTATTCGATTCAAGGATAACCTGCTCTGATCTTTCTCACAAAAAGAAATTCACCGGACGAGTTTTTGAGTGCATTCATTCTGCAAAGAGATTGTGGTGAATTATCGGGTACAAAAGTCGAAATTTGCTATCAGTCTTATACAATTCGGTTACATACCAGACCTGATTCCGGGGGTTGACTTGTTGACCACACCTGTTTGTCGAGAGATACTTTTATCGCAGGAAATGGCGACTTTTCTCTGGCTCCGTGAGCGAGCCAACACTTCCATGACTGCCTGAGAAGGTTCACGGCAGCGGTCGGCACGGGAGAAGAGCCGGTTATCGAAGGAGGGATTACATGCTCCCATCCTGGACGAGATACAATGGAGGTAAGCTTCGTCGGTGAACGCGAAACGGGTTGTTATGACAAGAAGACGGAGCCGGGGAATTAGCGTTTTCTGGGGAGTTCTTTGGGAGATACCGTGAAGAAGCGTGTCTGTGATGAGATTGTAGTCGCTATTGCCGGGGTCAGCAATGCTAACTTTCTCTAGGAGAGGAAGAGCTGCGAGGCAGCGCAGAAGGGCCCTATCCGCGATCACCGCATCGAGTTTTAGTCCAGTGAGATGTGAGTGGAGCGAGGACTGTTGCGCAAACTGCAGAAAGTCCGACGGGCGACAGACAGCTGGTGCTTCAGCATCCACCCTGGGTGTGATACTAAGGGTGCGGAGACGAGGTAGGATGAGGGACCGGAAGAGCTGGCCAACAGCCTTAAGGGTTTGAGGAGGCATTGCCAAGCATAGCTCCAGTTTTTCCACCTCCGAATGTATACAGCGCCCTGCTGTGTCATGGTCCAGCCGGAGATCGAAGAGGTCGCAATCGAGTAAAAACTCCCTTATACGCGTGTTTGCCAAGAGAGAAATTGCTGCTCCTGGATCGGAGCCCGCAGGGGCAAAATACTGAAACCTACGAATTTGAGCCCACGGAATTTCAGGTATGCGGTCGAGATCGCCGGAGAACGTGAACTCTTTCAACCGCGGCGCTACCCGGAAGACGTTCACCCTGCTCCAGTCGGCGCAAATGTGGAGTTGTTCCAGATGTCCCATGTTGCCCTTTGCGCCCATTAAATATCTGCCTGGCCCACCGTCCGACCAGATGGTGACCTTCCTCCATCGTTGAGAGTGCTCGCAGACCAGTGATAGAACGGCCTGATGGTAGGAGTCTTCCTCCGAGCCCGCCAGCTCCATTGTCAAGGGATAGTTTCCCCCTCGTATCAACAAGGACTTCAGAAGGGAAAGAAGGACATCGGGTTCAACATCAAGTTCCTTCCACCGGGAGGTATCACAGAGTATGGTGGACCACAGTTGAGGTGTATTCATCGCGATTGTGTGCCAGTATGATGATACCTGTCCCAGACATCAGCTCCTCGCAACAATCAACGGGGACCCGGATAGATGCGCTCACTTGTGACAATACAAGCAGATTGTGCTTGGCCAATCGGTGCAGCTCGTCTTCAGCGGTCGCAACCTCAGTCAGCCGCTTTTCTTCCGCCACAGAGAAAGTCTGGAAAATTTCGGCCAGCAACTCCTGGGGAAGTCGCCGAATTGGAGCACATAAACTGTTGCATGCGGCATCATAGGCCGTAAGACAGTCGCGAGCGGGGACCAAATCAGCCATAACTTCCAGGATCCTGGCCAGCTGAGCATCGTATCGCTTAAAGGCGTTCTCTGCCGTAGACGACAACACTTCTCCATCAGGTGGCACCGCAACGAGAGGCAACACCTTCGGCAGGTGCTGGATGTTGGTACCTGGTTCAACATCGAAAGGGGTGAAACTCGTCCGACAGGCGAGGCAGAGTATGATGGTAAAGGAGGGCATTCCGCCAGTTGGGCCACCTATGGTTCGGCACGCGGCATCATAAACTGCAAACGCAGCGCGGTCGGCGACCAAATCAGCCACCAAACTGATTAACCGGTCGACCTCAGCGTCATAACGCTCAAGAGCCGTGCACGCCGCAGCGGAAAGCATTTTGCCGTCAGGTGGCACAGCATTGGAACGAAGAAGTGGCTGCAGCTGGTGGAGTTCGACCGCAGGGGGAGGCGGGAGACTGTGGCCACAAGTGACGCAGAGTGTGATGCTCATAATGGGAGACCAGGCGCGCGAAATATGTGTGGTTGAGAATGTTGGGGAAGGGCAGCGGATTAAATACCCCCACGTCAAGGGTTAAGGATAGCCTTCCCCGATGCGGCGTGGCGTGACAGGCAATCCGCCAGATCGACCGTAATTATTAATCAAGCACACCATACGTGTTTGGACCACAAATGATGGCATTGATCAGAGCACTCTGCCGTATCTTCAAACAGGAAGTCGCACCCGCTTTTGAATTGCTTGGAGGAATGAGCTCCATCAATCCACGCTATGAAATGCATAGGCTACATATGTCCAAGCGAGTAATATACTTATCCGGATCTGGAAAGTAATTAGTTCACTGGCGGCCATTGGATCTTCCGTGATAAGATAAGGGCTTATTGCCGATAACAACTAGAGTTCACTGTATTCTGGTTGCCGATGCCGCACATTGCCGATTGATGCCGCTCCCAGTGCCGCGTGTATTACTGGTCCAAGCTGACGATGCCGTTGGATTGGGACCCTGATCGTTGATGAGAACTTTCAAAACTCCAATGACAGCTATGTTGCGGTCCATATGGTGGCTAGTGAGTGATACAAATCTAGACCCCACACATCCGCAGAGTTTCCCGGAACCGAGACGTAGAAATGGACAGATGTTGCGTCTCGCCGAACGGAGCCGTAGCCGAACTGATGCCAAACACAGACAATGTTCAACTTGTTTCACAGTTGTACCCAGGGGGGGGGGGGGAATCGAGCGCGAGGCGGAAAAGCGAAAAGTGGGACGGGAAGCAAAAAACCTGGATAACAGTTGCAGTTGGCTCACAATGCTAACTCGTCGACCAATCGTCGACGGTCGAATCAGTTTCCACGGTATTTGTCAACCCAATCAATCTTCAAATGCACAAGCGAGGACAAAACAACTACAACGTAAAATCAATGCGAGCATGAGCAGGACGGGATGCTCAGGTGGATGGTAGTGGCGACTGCGTCCCATTAGTAATCACGCACTATGCGCAGTGGAAATCTGAGCCCTTCCGATGGGTACGAAACCCCTGTCGCACTGCGATCTGGATATGCCGAGTCCTCAAAAAGGTGTTGGTGCGGGGTACTATTCATGGTTGTTGAGCACTCTGCGCACTTCCAGCTGTTCCCCAGTGCCACCCGAAGGCAGGAATAGCAGGGGCTATGACCACATTCATATCTGGGACAACTTTACTTCAGCGTGACTCCGAAAATCGAGGAGTGTGAGCGGAGTTACTCACGACACTGGGTGGGTCTTCACACTGCGGCATATTGCGCAAATATGCATGTCGTCAACAGCCACGTAATTCATGGGGCGCGCAGCGAGCCAAAGGTTGTCGGGCGTGATGGGCGGCTCTTGCCTTCGTTGCCCATAGCGCGAGAGAAGATTCCTCATGATCCTCGCATTACGAGCAAGTGCCAGGTCGATTGCTGCAGGAGCAGCGGGGCAGCTCGTTATGACGCCCTTGGGCGCCGAAGGCATGTTGCGGGTGGGCGACGGTGCACTGCTGGTGCTGGCTACGGAGATAGTGCGGTGTGTTACTTTCACCTTACGCCTATGTCTGTCGTGCATCCGAGGAAGGGTGCTACGGGCAGCGTGGATCGTACGGATGCGCGGGATGGGGTGTGTGGTTGAGAGCGGACCACCATAGTTTGGCGCAGAGGGACCTGTTGGGACGGGCCAGTGACGTCTGGAAAGGTGCATGCCAGAGACCACGTACTGTAGGGGAACCGGTCCAGGTGGTCATCGGCGTCGAGGACCATCGGGTAGTCCCTACGGAGGATGCTGCTAATCGGCATGGAGGTTCCGCCCAAGATGTGATTTATATGTGGCGAAAAACGGCTAGTTTCCGTATCCCCATTTGCGGCCGTACTGATCGCTGATGGAGCGCGATGTTGATAGCTGTCGTGAACATAAAGCTGGGCCGCATCGATATCCAAGCCGCCGCACCGTGATGGTTGCTGCTTGATAAGGCGCCGGCGTCCAGTAACTTTCTACAAAAAAACAGGTTTATTACCCCTCAACCCTTGTTACACTACTACTACATCTCTCACCCGAGTGTGAATGCACGGAAGTCGGATACTCTGTGACAGAAATCTCCCGTCTTTCAGTGCCGGTGCGCGCGCAACCGAGTCCAGCCCCTTGTTCCATGTTTCCATGTTCAAATCCGGCTTGGCCTCAATGAAGATAGCCTGTAAAATCAGTTGAGGGTCCGTAATTGTACAACGTTTCAGGGGCAGTCGCGGGAGGTCTAGGTCTGGCTGTGAGATGAGTGTCAGCCGTGAGGGCTCCAAGGCGAGGAGGACTTGAAGTTGCAGCGGTGAACTCGAGATATCCTATTACGGACACAGGACAAAGGTGCTCTCTCGACCCCTCCGCTGACGGTGGAAAGCAGCTACCGGCGTCCACTAGGAGAGCATTTTCACCCGCTCGCAAAGTTATTACCCCGGTATAGTAGTCAATGGTCGAGACTCTGTGCGGTCCAATGTGGGAGCGTTCCCTGGCCGTGGTTGAGCTACTGACTGGCCGGCGACCCGAAGCTTCCGTCCAACCATGTCTTTGATAACGGGGTCCAGGCGCGTCAAATTGGCGGAGTCCATCTTGAGTCAGGAATGGAAAGAGAGGGAAGGACGTTGCGAGTCACAAACAAATGTCGAGATTTGTTACCAGTATGCATATATAGAGCAGAAAATATCTAGGTAACTATGAAGCGATGGCCCTTGCGCGGAGTATCACTGTAATCTCTCTCAATGAAACTCGGTACAAGCTTCTTGATCATTGACCGTTCCTGCACGCTCCTGGTGTCCACGAGTGGGGTCTTGCTTTCAAAAATCAATGTTTCCAACACCGGAGCAAAGTCCGTCTCCAGCGCGCAGCGCGCCTCGCAAATGGATCCCCGCACCCACAACTCCTTCAATTTCGGACAGACAGCGCTCGGCATGCCCGCAAAATTACCTAAAAGGCTCGGGCCCTCACGCAAGTCCATCACCACTACGTTTTTGATGGAATGAAGGATGGTGAAGAAAGGCACGAATGGGTCCATTCGACCACCGACGCCGACGTGAGGAGGGCCAAGAAAGAGTCCCGAGTTTGCCCAGTGGTTGGCTACCTGCCAATTGACAAACCACATGTGCAGCTTTGTGAGTTTGGGGAACTGCCACTGGTCCATGAACCGACGAAGAGACATGCTGGATAGCCTGTGAACGTGCGTGAGAACCAGTGTCGTCAGGGTCGATATCGATGTAGACTCGTCAGCAATCTCGCCGGCTTCGGAGTATTCAAGAATCCCGATGCCCTCCAATTCCAAGATTTGAAGGGAATGGGCACCGTGAAGCAAGTTTCGCAATTGCTTCCAGCTAGGCCAATGATCTGCCGAACAGTTGACATATGATCGTTCCGCCAGAAGAGGTTGCCGCACGGATAGGTGCTCGAGACCGACCAAGGTCTGAATGTGAGCCCAAGGGGTAGGAACCCCAACCAGTTCCAGATGAGATATCGAAGATGCGCTGCCTGATACCCACCCAGCTATCGGACGCAGTAGAGGGCAGGGCTCGAAAATCAGGGACAGATGTGTCAGGGAAGGAAAAGGTTTCCCGCTCAGGGACGCATGGACTGCAAGCATGGTGTTGGGAACGGTCGTTACGACCCGGAGGCTGCGCCACTTTGCCGTTCGGGAGGCAGCCTTGCTAAAGGCTGCCATCACGGTGTTATGCCCTTCCATTTCAGCATCATCCCTGAACCGTCTTCTGTAACCGTGCGACCGAACGGATTCGTGGAGCATGGTCACACCCAAGAGGCGTGTCCTGCAGTTTTCCAGATACCGGTTGACGTAGGCCGGCGTAGATTTCCGGTCGACGATGATATTGGCCCAGAGTGTGGGCATAGCCGCGACAACACTGAAGAGTTGTTTGGAAATCAAGGCAATTCGGCGTGCTGTGTCTGTAAATGCCCTCGATGTTGGATCCTGCTCTGCGCAGACCATCCACACAATGATCATCCATATATCGTCGACGAGGAACACCATGGGGAGCGTGTGAGGAGCTATAGAGGCGGTTGATTGTAAATTATGCGTCCGCTGGTCCGAGTCGCGGTATATATACTGCCAATATTACATCCATTAGGAAAGAATGGATCGTCAAGATCTTGTTATGTAAATGTCAGCCTCAATTATGGTTGCGCAGGTGACAGCTTCCTGAAGTCGGATGCGCCGCACATCAAGGTACAAGGGCACGACTGGTACACCAGAGAACCTGAATGAGAGAGCCATATGGGGGGCGAGCAATCTTTAATCACAGCAGGCACTTCTCGCGTTTGGTCCCTGTTTTAGCACGCATCAAAGAGGAATGCATCCAAGCCACGCGCCTTGTGAACAGATCTCAACAGGTCACTTCGACCGGAGGCGGACAGCGGAATTGAGTCCTATCTGACAGAAATTGGCGATCAATTTTCCGGCAAAGTATGGCATTTGGTTTCGAAAGAAAGCCGTATAAACTGTCTGTAAAGCACAATATCTCGACGCTCCCAAAAAATGCTGCCGATACGGCGCAAGTATCAACACTAAAAGGTCGGCCCGCCCCCCGGATCCGTCACCGGCAGCATTTTTGAGCGACCGGAATTTTTGGGGTGTACATGGTGTCCGTTGATGTCAGGCAATACGACTGCTCAAGCGCTTGGTCAGGGGGGCCTTTACAGTGAAGTCACCGTAGCACTGGGAAGCTCTGAGTGGTGACCTTGACCCAGTAATTGCAATTCCAGTCACCTTTCGAGTACAGTCCCTCGGCCGATAACAGGTTTTGGCTAAGTCGGGGAGTCTGATCGCCCGCTTGGCAAGCTTCTGTCCAGTGAGGGTGATTCAGAATACAATGGCGAGGGAATTGATCGCGACGGACGCTGACCGATCCACCAGGCATTCCACGCTCACCAGAACACTTGCGTAGAATGTCCACGGAACCTCGCCGCGTGGGCGGTAGTTGGTTCTCCTAAATACGAATGTAAGTATGAACGAGACACTTTGCGAGACAGCGAGTTGCCTTCTTGGCCTGTGCCGCCTTTCGCTCGCGGGATGCTTTATGGCGCTCACGGGATGCTTCATGGCGCTCTGCTCTTTTTGCCTTCAGCTGCATGACCAGATCTGCGGCATCGGTGTCATCCATGTTCATGCGCGGGAGGAGACGGTAAGATAGGAATATGGGACCGCGTTTGAAAACACGTTCGGGATGGTGGGCTATATCATCAAATCCGAGTCTTCCTTATGAACCCGTTTGACACTGTTGATATGCCACCACATCTCTTAGAATCAGACTTAGATTAAATCCGGATTCTATTCACCGAACTTACCTCCGGGCGCTCCGCACGACGCTCCGCACCTTGAAGCTTCTATCCCGCCTGTACCTGTCAACAATAGTGTCATTGTTAATAGCCCTGCTTGCCTCCGCCATCGGCGACACCGTCTATCTGATAGGTAAGTTATATTCAAACTTTGAACCGACATTCAATAATGCCGTCAATGAAAATGCGACAGAGTGTCAAGAACAGTTGGCAAATGTTGTTGCCAATACATCACGATGTCGGCACTCTCTTGCTCAGGTGCGCTTTCTCCCCCCACGCCACTTTTTGCTATTCGGCATTTTTTTGCTGTTCATGGGGGGATCACTAACCAAAGTTCACTTCGTCACAGCAATTACGGACACATATTGATCGATTATGCATACACCTTCCTTCAAGGCCGGACTGTTTTCTCTTTTCTTTTCTTGCTCACAAGAGAAGTTGAAGAAAACTAAGGAAGCTTCTTCCCTGTCGAGACTCTGACGATAGCACAATACTTGGGGTGTGGGGCCGTAGCGTTGCCCGGCAGAAACTCGTGCTTATGTTTCTTACAGTCCAAGTGCAGCTTGAGTACAGCTACTACATGAACAGTATGTTGTGGTACAATCGATCGGTACTGCGACACAAAATATCAATAAATGAATGCTACAAACCGTTGATAACTGCACTCAAAGCATCAAGAAAATCTCGCTCTGTTCTGCACTCAGTTCTGATCACTCACCCAGACGCACCCGGGGCCAGACAACATCCACCTGGGAAACAAAAGACATAAGTATGTGATGGGCCAGGGGTGCACATCCCTTTGCCCCGAGATTCCAGACGACCCCCGCACCACTACGCTTTGAGTGACCTGCACTTCCCCATGCCCTGCTCATAACACAGCGGAAAAGGATGAGTGGTCCTTGAGTGGTCCACGGATGTTCGAACAATCGCGGGACAGGTCAAATGATAACCAACAACCGTGAAACCGCTGCTTCGAGCTCCGTTGCATAGCCGCCTCGCAGCGTCCAAATCGTCTTGCGAGTCGAGATCCACATACTCGTGATTGAGGAGCGACAGTGATCGGAACACAAGTTACACAACGCCGAACGGCATACTGTCTTTTGATACAACATTTCAGATGGAAGCAGTAATCAGATATAGGTGGAGCTGCTCACAGAAGGTGAATTACAAATGGTTAAGGATATATGGGGTCTTAAAAGCAGAGCTGCCAATTGGCGGTGTCCAGCGGGGATGCTCAACATCATTGTTTGGCTGTGCTTGACCGTAAAACACAGTCAGCAAGATAGAGGCGTGTCTGTCTGTGGACGACTAATTCTGCAACGCTAGACATTTTAGAACTTGAATCGTCACTCAAACCGTATCAAATGTGCTATTTCTTATATGGTACTACGATGTGATACCATTCATATACAATTTCATTCAATTAACTGACAGCACCGGAAGCATAAGGCAGGTGGCAAGAAAACAAAAGGAAACTAGGCTTACCTGCAGACGCCGTTAAGTGGAGTTGAAGGACACTCTCCCAGGTTGACCGCCTTCGCCTGCACTCGGACTCGGACTCGGACATATCAATTGAGCTATCCCTCTGATTGTGGAGCCCAAGCTCCCTTGCCATGTTCATTGCCATTTCGCGATATGCATGAAGGCCTGAGACGGCGAGGATAAGGAGGGGCTGCGGTCATAAAGTGCAGTCATATACCGGGGATGCAACCGTTTTTGTATTCGGACCACGCCAGCAGCATTACTCCATGCAAAGTGTCCATCGACGGAATGCAAGCAACTGAGTTCAACAAGTCCTAAGAACTCCGAATGTCAAGCGTCAGATCGCGAAGTGGAGAACTTTTTCACCTTTGCGGTGTCAACATAGGCTGGGACGGTAAGTCCAAAGAAAACAGAATATCTGGGGAGAATCTGAGTAGCGAAAATGGGATCATATTGCAAGGGCAGACACCTGGCACCAATGCAGGCGATGCAATTGGCCAACAGCGCTGGCAGATTTCGTTGCATAAAATCCGTCGAAACCTTCTGATAATCCATGAACGGGAATTCTTCGCCCGCGTTCTCAAAAAAGAGGTGGATGAAATGCGACATGTACATTGGGTGCGGAAATTGCTGACACTCGGGGTCGAATAAAGACAAGGGGTCGGTGGAGGCCGTGGAACCGGAGGGTTCAAAAGGTGAAACAGGAGCGCTGGACACAGAGGCGTCGTCAACAGGCGAGGATCTGAATAATTAGATCGGTTCTTTGGAAGGGGAACGGCCGTACCTTGGTTCGTTCCCATGGGCAGCCCGTGGCGTTCCGTGGTTAGGGCCAGTGATTGTGCGCTGAGCACGGTCCTGGTAAACACATTGAATGTTCGCGGTCTTGCACGCCAGACACTCGGCGGAAGTCAACAGGGAGCATTTTTTTCGTCTTTGACGGCTGAGCAATATCAGTAAGCGGAGAAGAAGAGTGTCAACCACTGACCAATTGTCGCAAGATTTGATACCTCGGGGCTTCTGGCGTCTTTGCGCCTTCTGCGGTGATTGGACGAGAGATGGGAGGGAGTCCATCGAGAGAGTTAAGGAGGGCGCAGGCTCGTGCACCCGATTGACCTTTTAACAGAACTTCTTGCTGCCTGTGCCGCAGTGGGAATAGGCTCCTTCCCCAAACATGTGGCTGAAAATCAGTTGACCAGGTTGGCACAATGTAGCGTTGCCTGTCAATGGGAAGCTTAGCCGCAAGCCCAAATGCGATGCTGCAGAGAAACCTGTGATGGCGGTCGTGCGGGTTGGAATAAGTAACAGGTCTCCGCTTGTCAATGGGAAGCCGCCAGCCCGAATGCGATGCTGCAGAGCAACCTGTGATGGCGGTCGTGCGGGTTGGAATAACAGGTCTCCGCTTGTCAATGGGAAGCCGCCAGCCCGAATGCGATGCTGCAGAGCAACCTGTGATGGCGGTCGTGCGGGTTGGAATGACAGGATACTGATCTCCACTTGATCTCCACTTGTCAAAGGGAAGCCGCCGATGCGATGCTGCAGAGGGAGCTGTGATGGCGGTCGTGCGGGTTGGGTGACAGGATGTACCACGCCCTGTCAATAGGCGACGAGGGTTATTATATTAGCAGCATCACGTGCTGATTGCACCGACGCGACGGGACGCGACTTTACGTGTTTGTCAAGCATTACTGAGTTCCAGAGCTCACCGCACATATGATATCCTCAACTGCGTACTTTACCAGCGGATTCTGATCCTGAACAACTTTTTTAACTCGAAATCCGGCTGTATGGCTGCATTAAGACTTCAAGAGCTTGTGACGGGAGCGAAGTCAAAAAAAATTCTCCGGCAGCATGCGAGGATGCCTGAAGCACCTCCCCGCTCATACCCCCAGGTTTCGGCGCCCAAGGTCGCGTCAAACTGCTCGAAGACGCGTCGACTGTACGTGTTGTTTGGCTGTGTATCGCTGATCGTTCCATAATAAGGCTGGACGCCGCTTATCAGACGCGGTAACTAACAGACTAAGTAATGAGGTTACGAGTGATAAGTAGTCTGTCTGGAGAGACTATGCTGATCTCCGCTTGTCAAAGGGAAACCGCAAGCCGCAAATGTGACCAATAGTGTAGCCGTAGTTTGTACTTGCGTCCGCCATAGATCAAAGTCTGAGTATAGCCATTTTGCCTTCTGGAAACAGCGAAAAATATGGGCAATTGAGTTGTAGTGCTTCTCCGAAGCTTCACAATCAGTAGAAATGAGGCACAATTTTGGGGAGAATATCCCCGAGGCTCTTGCGCTGACTGAAGCGAACAGTCCTATACTAGAGAAATCGCTTGTTGTAAACACCTGGCAATGGAGTATATGCGCTCCCACAAATCAATGTATTCGACAAGAACTACGTGTGTTCCTGGGAGGGAGCCACATCGTTCTCGGCACTTGCTCTCTCCTCTCCGTGCTGCAACTCCACCAGCACCTCCGCAGCCCCGTTGTCGTCTTTCAATTCCCACTGATAGGGAAATATTCAGAGTTAGCACCGTAAGTCAGTGACAGCCTTCACCATTACCTGTTCGAAGATGCGTCGCATGCTGTCAACAGGCTCTGGAAGGGCTATCTCCTCTTCTTCTGTAGGTTTGGCTGGTTCCTGTCCAAGGATTCAGTTTCCTACCGGAAGACGATACGTATAGACGCACCGTTGGTCTGCCAACCTCTTGCCAGAATTTGCGTAGCAACAACAGCCACAACTCCAAGGAGAGACTGATGTCAACGAGGTTATTATCGTTATAGGCGGGTCCCTCCTCATCCATGGTGTTCGGATTGAGGGTAACGTTGATCTGCAGAGCGGAAGAACATTAGAGGACGGTATATGTATCGGGTTATCGTCGTACCTGGTCGGTGGAGTTTTTGTTTGCACTAGCCATTGTGAATGAAGGGCAGAGAGCCTGAATAGCTCCCAAAACGAAGGCTGAAAGCCCTTATATATATCGCGCTAGGAAGGCTGTGCATGATCGATTATCGTACGCGTAAATAACTCAGTGTAATACCGCTATAATCGCACGATCTAATATTACTTTTGTTTCGAATTTCGCACATGTCACTTTTGCTAGGGCAAGTACATGTTTTTCCATCGCACCCCAGTTTATGGCAGACCGGTGGCGCCCTGAATACAATGGTTAGATATTGAGACTCACGAGAATCGCGATCAAAAGGTCGGCTTGAAACACGTACTCCCTCTACTACGACTGGAATAAATCCAATGTGGTCGTGCACCACGCACTGCGTCTGGGATTTAAATATTATGTAATGTTCAAAGGGAGGAGATTCAATACTTGATCCATGTGCAGCCAGAAGATAATCGAATTCTTTTGATAGCTAATCAGTCTTAGTCCGGAACGAGCGCTCGGGACTTGAACACCGGGAAATTTCGAATTCCCGCGGTGTTCAGAGCGGAGATCAACACCATCATTTGGGTGTACCATTGACCGGTGGATCACTGTATCACGCAGAGGACTCGGTGAAGGCGAAGTCGCAGAAGACGATGGTGACAGCTGGCTCGACCATGTGGCATTGTTGCACGGGACCTCGCTTAAAACCCAATCTATCTATGAAATGGATTCGGATCGAATTTCGAAATTTCGAAATTTAAGCGAGAAGGATACTATCGATTGCCCAAATTCAACAAGTCGACAATTCGTCAATTGGAGCCGATCAAAAATTATCTCCGCATGGGAAATTTCCTTATTCGGATAGCACTATTGATGCCGATCAAATGTATCCCCGTATGGGAAATTTCCTTACGCAGATAACACTATTGCTACCGGGGTTTCCATAGCAACCGGCACTATTGCATCCGGCAATGCAAGTAATTGTGGGTCCAGCCAAAAAAGTGCCTTTAGAGACCTTTGGAAGTCTCCACGATATTTTCAGCAAACCTGGATGCCTTGTGAGGTCGAGCAGATGTACAACCCGAAACAGTTACCTCCGTGCCTCTTGCGACGAGCGCACAAGAGCTGCAGCTGACCCAAATTCAGCAGGTCTTGAAAACACTCAAAATGCCAGATCTAGGAACACCGCAGAAGCAACGCACGAGATGACCTAAGCGGATTTTGTGAGGCAAAAGCCTTGACCACACAGTCTAGCCGACTTCTTCTGGACGTACTTTTATTGTCATTACGGATGCCCTATCCAAGTAACCACGGATAATGGCAAGGAAGTTCACTCTCATGAAACGACTTTGAATCCCTCAAATTCGCATTTCCACACACAACAAGCACGCTAATGGAGTAGTCGAACGAGGGCATTATACCCTTCGTGAAGTCATTGTCAAGGCGTGCAATGGAAAACTCAAGCGCTGGCACTGCAGCAGGTGTCTTCGCAGATCGCATTACAGTCAGCAGTGTAACAGGATATTCATTCGCCTTTCCAGTTACTCCACGGAACGCAGCCGCTATTGCCATTCATTCGACTTGGCCGAATCCACTTTCCTGACATCCGCGGGGAACGATTTATTCAAACCGTCCTCGGTTTGCAGTGATAGGTAAAATTCAATGTCTGGTTACAAAATGAGAAGAATTCCAGCTACTTCGGATAGGTAGCAGGATCCTCTACGTCAGCCCAGAAGAGACGCTGTGTTTCGGTGTTAGCCCTGCGTTCTCGCCTGAGTCGAGTATGTTCGCGTGGGAGGGCCAAGATAGCGACCAACTGATCCTGGCGTTCTTTGACACGTGTGAGGATGTGCTCCCCATGCTGTCCTAATTTTTCTTCGACTTCCCAGCGTCCGCTCATGTCTCCCGTGGTTCGTAAAATGTCTCCTAGTTTGATACTCGCCCGTGGAGTGGTGACCGCGGTATAGACAAGTATTTTAGGAGTTTTGAATATGACACAAGACTCCACGCGTATTTTAATGGGTTCCGCGTAGAAGTCTTCAGAATATAGCTTCGTTACGGAGTATAGGGTAATGGGAGTTGGATGATAGGGGCTGGCGTATTGATAGCCCGCTGGCAAGGTGTCGGGCATCCACTTCTGAAGAAACTGTTGATATATGTCCAATGGATGGGCTGAGATGAGGATAGGTGACGGTTCTCTAAGCACAGGATTCAGGATAGTGCTTAGAGCGAATGGAGATGGCGTGGTATGGATAGCGGAGGGAGCTGGCGAATCAGGCTCGTAAGAGAGCGGATCAAGATGAGTCACGTGGACTGGCGGATACGTGTAGTAGCCTGAGTTTGGATCGACCAAATCGTTGGGGAGGACGTGCGGGTGTGAGGGATTCATAGTGGATTGTTCGCGAGATGATGGGGGTTAAGTCGAAAGATGTAAGTGATTGGGCCACGTGTCCTTTGTTTATCAATATTTTGGAGTATTGGCCTCTCGGCAGGCAAATTCCTAAATTGGGAACAAGGACAAGGCTACATGACATTGTTACACAATAATGAAAGGAAAGACCTAGTACCCGTGAATAATCGACTAATACCGACTATTCGTCATGGGCGGGGACTATTTGAGAGCTAGAATACAAGGATCTTTCTTCGACCACCTGTTCTGGTCGAAGACTGGGCTCCAGATATTGCTGAGGGATTACCAAGATGGCCGCCATCTGATGGCGAAACTCTTGGAGATTCATGAGAACAGATTTTCCCTGCTCTCGGAGGCGATCTCCTACGACCCAGTGGCCGTAGACTTCCCCGTTCAGTTTCACAGTGTCTCCAGTTTCGACATCTCGTCCAATTCTGCGAATCACCGTGAAATAATGAGAATGCTTGAGTTTAGCGGAGGCCACATATAGCCTAATGGTGCGATTATGAGGTTCATACACCTCTGGCTGGAATGTTGGTCCGTTCCTGAACATGTCGTCGGGTTCAAAAAAGCGAGGTCGATAAGCGGATACAAGGCGAAGTTCGCCAGGTCGAGGAGTGTAAGGATTAATATCGTGTAGGACTGGTGGAGGCGACAGGGGCCGTGGGTTGAGACATTCGTCCCACGTTAGATAGCGAAGCTGAGGTGGGGTAGTGGCTGTGGTAACACGGGGCAAGACTGGATAAGTTTCCCACTTCGCCGTCGCGCAAACGGGAGGGAGTTTAAGAGATCCAAAGTCTGGATTGGTGTAGGGGTGGGTGGAAGTGAGGATGGTTTCGTGACCAGGCCAGGGTGCAAGACTGTAGCTTGGAGGCGCGGTCATAGTGGGCGGAGTATAATGTGGTAGGTGATAAGCCGATTTATGCTCACATGATCAGTGGCGTCTGCTTCGGAGGCACCGGAACTTATTCTGACATGCTAGAGTCAGAGTCACGTTCTTTTCCACAGTCGTCCTTTGCGTTCGAAAAACCCTGAGGCTTTCGCGATGAACCTTCATTGCTTTTGGGGAGTTCCTAAGTCAGGCATCTCAAGTGTCCTCAAGACTGCTGAATCTGAGTCAACTGAAGTTCTTGTCCGGCTCGCCCTAGCAGGCAGGATGACAAATTCCTAGGGTCGTACATCCGTTCGACTTCATAAGGCATCCAGGTCTGCTTGAAATATCGTGGAAATTTCCAAAGGTCTCTAAAGGCACTTTTTGCTGGACCCACAATTACGGCATTCCCGGATGCAATAGTGTCGGTTGTCATGACAACCTCGGTATCAATAGTGTTATCCGCGCAAGGAAATTTCCCATACGGGGATGACTTTTGATCGGCCCCAATTGGCGACTTGTTGATTTGTCGAAATGTCACT